>JBCJKH010029263.1:40690-66575 GCA_039877255.1 Loriculus beryllinus | reverse complement strand
TTGGCATATTAGTATTTTTCATATATCTCTATCTTTTAATCCTGAGCATGAAGGTAAGAACTGGGGAAATTGAGAGAGGATTTTGCAGGTAACCAGTGGTTATACATTAAGCCCTTGCCAAACTCTTCACCTCAACATCAAGAGCATGTTGTTGTTGTTGAACGTGATTCTGGTTGTACCAGGGATCAGAACCAGATTCACATGGATAAGCCAAGTCTCGTATTCAATCAGATAACTGAATTATCCACAAAGTGCTCTTGGGTGGAGTAGATCTGGAAAACTGCAGATGGAAAAAATGTAGATCCTTGAAACGTGAAAACTTTACAGGAAATTGACAGTTCTGTGAACTTTGCTATGAATATTACTTTGGCCTGTTAAACCTGTGGGTGGTTGCTCAACTAAGGTACATCTTAGCCTGAGTAAGGGTAGTAATAGGTATACAAAAATGTGTTCTCTTTTTAGAAACAGAAACTAAATCTACAAAACAAACAGTACCCAACAGAATTTATAAATGTAGGCTTAAATAAGAAAGAGACTTAAGTAGAACCTAATTCCTTGTAACAAAGCATTTGAGAAACTTCTGAAATCTTAGCTCTTTAATAAAAAAGTAATAAAATTGAGTACTAGTAGGTGGTATGAGTAAATTAGTAAAATAACAATCTTATCCATATGCCACTGTTCCCCAGCAGTAAGATACAACTATTTTGGGGGGAAAAAATTAAAAATATTTGTGGTAACATGAATCCATTAGGTTTGAACCAACTATACTGAACGGCTTTGGGGTTCTTTTTATTTTCACTTAAATTATGATTGTCAGTACTTACAAAAAGGGAATCCTTGCCATATTGGTTTTAAATTTAAATCAATCTTTTGCTTAGCTTAAGTCATCTTTGCAGCTATTTAGGGTGGTTTTGTTGCAGTTTCTGCTTGTGAAACATTTCTGTGTCACATTTAGTCCCTGACTCAGCAGTAGCCGTGTGTGGGTTTTGGAGTTCTCAGTTTTATCTCTTCCATAATTGAAAAGAATCTGCCTGTGAAGGATGACCTTTTTTGGTGCCTGTGCGTGAAGTGCTGGCCAGCACTGCCTTGTCCTCCTCCATCCTGTACAGTACTCTGAGTTGCACAGCATCTTGAGATGAAGAAGTTTCTTCCATTGCTAAAACATTATTCTTGCCTATACTTCTGTAATGTTTGGCACCTATAGCTGCTTATTTTAAGATGTTCATTTAAAGAAAAAATTAACAGGATGAGAGACAGCTGCAGGTACTGGCAGTATACAAAATTCATAATTACTAAGAGTAACTGAAGCATAGTATAATTCAACTGAAAAAACAGCTGGCACATGTCATATATGTTATATGAGAGCTTAGCAGAACGTACTTGATACAGCTGGCGGATTTATCACTTGCCTGCCAGAATGCTGAAAGCTCACCTTTTGTTTCCTACTCACATAATAAAGACAATATTGAATGGGGCCTGATGTGATTATTCAGCAGTTGGGGTTACTGCTCAATTTTAATTTTAAAGTCTCATGACTGGGGAAGGGTTAACAATCAGAATGAGTCAACTGGCTCAGTAGCCATCACACTTCCTTACATGGACACAGTTAAACTGGTTTCTTTCAATATGTGTTCAGTGTGAGGCAGGCCACCTTCAATAATGTCCATACTGAAGTCTGCTTATATGGCAGTAATTAACATGTTGCTCTAAATGTTGGATGCACTCTGGTAACATACCTTATATTTACAATATATTTGGTAATGTTCTTGCAAAATAAGATTCAGTAAAGAAAATGCTCTTGACAAAGTCGTATTGAATGCATCCCATTCCTCTGGCATTATAGTTGTGAATCACATCATGAAGCAGTTCTAGCTGTGTAGTGCTTTTGAAATCAATGTTTTAAGAACAATGCTGTAATAAAAAAATATACCATAAGCCCTAAACTGCAAGAAAGTAACATGTGAAATTATATTCCAATAATTGATGCACTAATGTGTGTTAATCAACATCTTTACTTTTGATCAACAGAAGAGAGCTAAGTCAACAAAAAATTTGTAACCAGGAGCTCATTTCTCAACTGGAAGTTGCAAATGAAAAGGCAACCGAGGTAAGATTGACTGATATGACAACTGCTTTCAGTTGCAAGCTCATGCATGTACATTAAGATAATAACAGAAACCTATTGAGGTGAGCTATGTTGTTGGCTTGTTAAAAACTAAGGATTTTTGACAGAAGTAGTCATAACAGGAAACCCCCGCTGTTTCTGCGACCTGACGTGTTCAAATGGCAGGAGGACAAATGACCTTCACTCTCAAATTACAAGGAAAGATAAAGAGAGATCATCTTTCAAGGTTCATAATCTAGCAGTTTTAGACAGTACAGGAAATATCTCCGAAGTCCATGCACATATACCTCTTTACAAAGGAGAAGCCACTGTGTTGTGGATAATGTAGTATATGCAGAGATACCACATTCTCAGCATACTATGTGTATAGTAGAATTTACACTGTATGTGCCTATATGTATATAGCGGTATCCATTAAAGATTAATGGCAGGGTTGTTTTGGAATTGCATTGTTCAGTAAATAATGGCCACTTTAGAAAACAGCTATCCGGTCAGCCTCATAAATCTGGGATAACATGCAGTTCTAATCAGGGTAAGTCCTCCAGTGTTGTTTTTTGTAATGCTAGATTATTTAGAGAAGAAAAATGGGGCTGATGCAAGGATAGCTTTTTGTAAGTAAAAATATAGTTCTGAAAGACTTTATACAGACCCTTTGCTGAAGAGAACAGATCTGTAGCAAGTTTATATTACCTAGTGTAGTCTTTGTCCGTTTGAGTATAGTTGAAGTATAGCTAAATAAAACACATTTAAAGATACTGTGAATTAAATTACTTGGATTAAAATGTCAGCTTTTATGTATCTTAATTCAAAATGATGGAGTGAGTAAAACTTCCTCTTCAGATCACTATGTTTAGAAAAGTCATAGGATATGATACCTGGGCTGGGAATTCTTTATATAATGTGTCAGCTGTATGTCTTAAGTCTTGTAAGTGGTGAACAGTTCCACATAGGAGGATACTCTTGTTCTAAGCTTTTTCACTGCAGTATGTATGGATCCCATAAAAAGAACTTTGCATTTGTAATGAAATATTTCAATTCCCCAGGATGAAAAATTAATGAGGGAATATCGAGAGTACATCAATAGGCTTCAAAGGCGTCTAAACCAGGCAGAACAGAGGGCAGCTACGGCAACTCAAAAGGTACAGAACTAACAAACAAACAAACACCATGTTACCTAAGTGCATTTAAATCTTCCCACTGCATATTACAAAAATAACCGCTTTGTATTATTCCTGAAGCAGACGTGATCATTTATGTGCATTTTTACTAATACAGTTTTAACAACAAGCTTGTGTTTTGGGTGCGTCATGACAAAACTGATGCATATTCAATTAAATGCCACCTTCTGACAGGATGCTTAAGTGACAGTATAATTCGTTTATGGAAAAAAATTTGATGCAAATTAAGCTTGTGTGGTTCAAAATGTGTGAATGAAGGTGTATGATCATTTCCATCTTCAGAAATGGGAGCAAATTAACAAAGAAGAATAAAACCTCTGACAAATAACCCAGCTCCCGCTTACATAAGGCAGGCTTACCTACTGCAGCAGTCACAAACGATGGTTTCACGTGCTAAAGAGCAAATGTTGCACTGATCCCTTCATTTGTTTCTTGGGAGTCTGATATAAAGCAAAGCATGCCTTGAGTTGATGGCTACAGAACTGCCTTTATAAAAATTGGGAGGCAGCATATCTGTTTTGTGGGAATTCTCTGCTTTTTTCAGCCAGGTAAGTTCAGTGGTCTAATTCACTGTGTGGCTGCGCAAAAGAGTGCATGGAAACAGTGTGAAATAGTTGCAGGCTGACAAGTTCAGTGTTCATCAAATTGCAGCCTTGAGTACCTTCTTCTGCATCATGTACTTCAGAATTATCTTGTCTGTGCACCTGCATTTCCATTAGTAGTCTCCAGTAGCTGTGGCCACAAAGATTGTTGGAGGAGTACACCTCACTGCACTCAGCATCAGCTACCTACAGTAAATGCAAGAGATCTTACAATGTCAAAAATACTGGAAATTGTACAGACCAACTAGAAAAAACTTGGTTTTTTCTAGGCCAGGAGAAGAAAGGGGATGTTCTGTGTATCTCACTGCCATAGTGAACATGCCTAGTCCATGTTTCAGTAATTCTGAAAACTTCAGACAAAATATGTCTGTTAGAGCCATTTTTATGCCCACATCCTCCTTGTGGCATCACTGTGATCGCTTTATGAGTTGTTGCTGCCTTCTTTTTTCAGTTCTCTTACAACTCTGTTCCAGCTTTGAGCAATACTGGTCAGTATTTCTAGACATTAGGGGTATTGGGAGGAAAAGCCTTCCTCTCGTCAGAGAAACTTTGGTCTTTAATTATCTAAACCTCATGCTACTATAATTCTGTATTTCCTCTGCGGGACATTTGGTGGGGTTTTCCACATCCAGCATTCTTTTTCCATGCTATTCAAGCTATACTTGAAGCAAATCCCATAAGGGGGTTGTATACTGGGCTCACTTATTTGCCAAGCAAACTTGTAACTCAGGTTGGTTTCCTATTCAGTAAAAGTGGTCTTCCTGCCTCCTGGTTTGTTTTGGATTTTTTTTTTTACAGTGACTTAGGAAACTCATTTGCAAATTACAGCCTTTTAAGGGAAGGGAATCCCATGTGAGCTGCAGACAGAATATGCTTGGTAGATCCAAATTTTCCCTAACAGCAGCGAGTATCTGCCAAATTGTCATAACTTGAGCTGCGTTTACTGGCTGTAGATGTTCTCTGTCATGACAAGGTCAGCTGGTGATACAGGAAGAGTTCTTGCTGTTCCTGAAAACCTTGATAATTAACTATTCCTTAGCAGTCTCCTTCTGAAAGGTAACAAAGAGATTTGTAAGATGTTTAGCAGCCAAATTGTTGTCTGGATTTTGCTACCAGTGTTAGAACTGCTTTGCCCTCTTCAGGCTTGGCAGAGGTTACTGCTGCCTGCTGTCAGGCAAAGCTTCTCTGTAATGACTTAAAGACTTCTGTGCCAGACTCCTTCCTCTTCCCCTGAACCCACCCCAAAAAAGACATACCAGCACTGTTCCCACTAAAGGCTGGGAAAAGGGGTCTCCAGGAGTACAGCTAAAAGCATGTCTACTCTTTTGGATCAGAAGAATAGGAGGTGTTTGTTCTCTTTTAGCTCTTGTAAGACTAAACAGTCATGTGTGTACTTCCTGAGATTCAGAATGGCAGATCCTCTCTGTATGTTGAGGATAGTAGTTGAGGACTACTTTCTGACTTAATTGCATATTCTCATTACAGTATCCAGCTTACCAGTAAAATTAGATCCAGTGTAGGCAAGAGCTGGACTATTAAGGAGTCTAGAAATTACGTTTCTATTGTGGTTAGTTCAGTGACTAAAAATCTTAGCTTATTATTAATAGTAATCCTAGCTTATTAGTAATTATTATATATATATACATAATATTATTATATATAGAATCTTAGCTTATTAGTAATAGTAATCATTAATAATAGTAATTCAGTAAGAAACATAAAAAATACAGGCTAATGTTTGCACAGGTTTAAACTTTGTGTATTCTCTGTAGGTGTACTGAAAGTGTATTTTTCCTAATCTTTGATCATCTTGAATTCTTTGGAATCTCAAATAAAACAAAAGCAGTAGTCATCTATGGAGTACATTGTGAATTCTGCTGCTTTCCCCAAATGCCCACTTACCTGTACTTGTTCCCTTTCCTTTGTGACACCTTCCATACTGAAGATATATTGATACTTTGATCTTATAAAAACTTACATACAAAACTGTTTGTTTGTAGTTACAGCTCAGCCGCATAACAACACAGAAGAAAGAAGCTGCTCCCCTGAAGGAGGTGGAAGGTATGTAAACACCTGCATTGTTTCTTCACACCGTGTTGGAGGCAAGAAGATTGATAGAGAAACTTCATATTGAAACATTAAAGTCATCATAGAACAATTAGGGTTAGCAGAGACCTTAAAAGCTATCTCGTTCCAGCTCCCTGGGTCACCTTCCACTAGACCAGGTTGCTCCAAGCCCCTGTGTCCAACCTGGCCTTGAACACTGGCAGGGATGAGGCAGCCACAGCTTCTCTGGGCACCCTGTGCCAGCGCCTCAGCACCCTCATAGTGAAGATTTTTTTTCATAATATCTAATCTATATCTACCCTCTTTCAGTTTAATTCATTCCCCGGCCTGTCTCTGCTCCACAGGAAAGCTTGAGGCACCTTCTGCAACCTGAGATCTGCACTGCAGCTGCTCTGAGTGAAGGCATAAGCTACCACCAGCACAGACAGTAGAGACCCTCCACTGGCTGTGACCTTTGCTTTCCAACAAGTGCCCACCATTCTGCCCTGAGGGTGAGACAGGATGTGTGCCCCAACTTGGGCAGGAGGCCTGTGGAATGTCCCTCTTCCAAGGAGCACCCAAATGCATAGCAAGGCTTGTAAAACTTAAAAGTTCTAATGTTTAATCTAAATGATTAGATCTAAATCTAAACCATTCTTAATGTTTTATCTAAATGTTTAAATACACATTTCCTAGTTTATTTAGGTAAGAAAGAGGTGGATAAAGATACTCTAAATACTTCCAATACTAAAGATTGGAAGAGAACCACAAAATGTCATTTAAAAGACTTAAATGTAGCTGCGAAATACCTCCCGTACCTTCCAGTGTTAAGATTTTGGTTCACTTTGTTTTTATGCCTCTTCGAAGTTTGTAAATAAAATGCTGTTCAGACCATATCTTTCTTCAGTTGTGTTTTTTCTTGCTAATTACTATTTTACAGTTGTTCCTTGTTTGTCTGTTGGTCTGCTCTCCTGGTTTGTCTGAGAACTTGAGTGCGCTGTTACTTTAATTAGCACAAAGCTGGTGAAGTCATTCATCTTCTGTACATTCTGAAACGGTGTATTTAAATTCTAGAAATGCCAGTATGTGGTAATCTTCTTGCACACGTTTTCCTTTGGTAGTGGAGAAACTTCATAAATAACATTCTAAAATGAGAGATGAACTCTTGTTTTCTCTTTCAGCATATATTATAAACATTTGATAGGTGCTAACTGATTTTGAAGTAATGTAGTTTCTTGTTCTTTCCTCTTAAATGTGAAGAGTGTAATTCTGGTTTGTAACTTATAATTCAGTTGGTGGATAATGTTTACCCAGTACTTCAGGACAGCTGTTTTGTTGGACTAACAAACCCATGCATCCATCTATCACAGTGGATCTTCAACATTCACATTTTTGAGGACAAACCCAGGTTGTTCATCACATGGACGTTAGAGTTGGTGCCACCTCCTGAAAACCTGCTGTTCCAGTAGAGCCTGCAAAATGGATGCAACCTCAAGAATTTCTACTTTCCACAAAGAAAGTTACCTTGCCCTGCAGTTGTACACACTTCTTTCCTAGTGTTTTCTCAGTTTGATACCTGTATCAACTGCAATCTGTAATTCTGCTTAAAGACTTCCCAGATTTTTCAAAGCAACGTGGACACGTTGGCTGGAAACTCCAAACGTCTGTTGCGGTGAGACCGCCATCAATCAACTGTCTGTGTGATACAGAGGGAGGTAAGTACCAACCACCTTTTCCGTTTGCATAATGCACATCTGAAATGATGACAGCCCACCCGGAAGGTTTTGTATGAGTTGTTCATCCCATCACACCTTCAATAGAGGCTCTAGCTGGAAGTGAAACCCAGCTCAAAATATCAGGTAAGTTTTTGAGCAACATTATTTGTGTGTTTGTTCCTTGAAGCACAGCAGGAATCTATTCGATTCCCTTTTAGTTATGGGTGTATTCACTTCAACTTGTGGTCTAGTTTTTGTGTAATGGTCACTTGCCAAAATGATTCACTGCTGTGATGACACAAGCACTTAATAGTCAAGATAAGGGGCAGCAGAATTATGGCAAAAGGACACAGGAAAGAAAAAGATAACCCTCCCTTTGCCTAGCCCTTCTAAGAAGCTAAAAACTGACCAAATACTTCTGTCTGAACCACAAAAGGGACTGTGGCCAAGTGAAGCTCGTCATCCAGCCACCACCTCCTCTCATTTCTGTTTAGCTTCTTACAGGAGGCTGCTGGCATGTGGCTCACAAGCTGGATTTGGAAGGGCACCTGCTGAGGCAAGTAAAATCTGAGGTTTGCTTATTAGGGAAGTCCTGCTCTTTCCCTTATGATACTAGGTTGTTTCAGGGAATTGTGTAGTATATGTCTTGGTTCTTTTACATTTGTTTCTATGTGTATATTTGTTGTCACTCTGTCAGTAAAATTTGTTTGCCCTCCTTCCTTTCCCACTCAACACCAGTTTCTAAGCATTTTAAAGATTCTCTAGTGTGATACTGTTTCCCTTGAGTAAAATTTTGTTCTTGACTATGTTTAAGAAGATTTTCTAGGGGAACAGTTGAACAGGTGAAATGATAAACTGACAGGAGAGATAAACTAAAGGTTAGTATGAGTTTCATTTTGGGTCTTCCCAAATGCCTTGTGCCTTCCTGCGTCAAGCCAGAGCCTGTCCTCAGCCCTGACCCAGCCTTACTCATGTCACCCCAGTAGCGCAGTGCCTTTCAGAAAGGCTGCTGTCAGCAGTATCTATACAACAGCTGCAAGAACATCTTTCAGACTCATCCACACTTTGGTAAGCTTGTAGTAGTAACCCCTCGTGGAGTCGTTCTTTAATCCTCATTCTATGAAATGTGTTGAGAGGTGCCACTCACAGTGCTTGCAATGGGAGTGCATGTGATACAAATACAGATCTGAGAAAAATTACTTGCCCACAGCTGTTTTTCAGGATGTGTTGCTAGACATACGCCTCTGCAGTCTTTCCCTTTACTTGCTGTGCTGAAAGTCTGTTCCATGCTTGAGTTTAGAGGAAGCCCTGCATTCTTTCTCTCTTCAAGATCCTGCTGCAGCAGCAAACATTCTGTTGGTCTTGCTTGACTAAGAAGCAGTTCATAGAGTGAATGTACATTCAGCATACTAATCCTGAAGAGCTCCAGGTCAGAAACTTCACGCTCCTGTTCAGTGGGATATGTATGAAGATGATGGATGCTGGAAGGACATCAGACATCAACAACTAAGCTATTTGAGGTAAGCAACATCTCTTTGAGGATCTCAAGGAAAAATCAGACAATTTTCTGTTGATGGAACAAGCACAGCTGCTAGTAACAAAACTCTTTACTCTTCCTAAAAAAAACCCAAAACAAATAAACAAAAAAAAACCCACCACCTTTCTTTGCATTTTAATAGTTGTAATAATCCAAATTAAATGCTGGCTTTAACCATGAAAGTTTTTTCGTATCATTGCAGTGAAGTGTTTGTGTAAAACCTCAAACACAACTACTGTGAATTTTAAATCACTGTGCAAGGATACTGCAAAAATGTACAGCATTTATTCACATACAGACAAAAAGGCACAAGTCTACTGAATATTCTAACAAAAAATAACAGCTGTCTTCAACTAGGTCTTTATAAATACTTCAAAAAAGGGAGAAAATAAATACAGATTGGGCCATGTAATATAAAATAGTCATCTCTACATATACTTTTTATATCTATCTGTTTCTCTTCATGCACCTTTCTTACTTAATTTCAGCTGAATGGACAC
The DNA here is from genome assembly GCA_039877255.1 of Loriculus beryllinus. Lineage (NCBI taxonomy): Eukaryota > Metazoa > Chordata > Aves > Psittaciformes > Psittacidae > Loriculus > Loriculus beryllinus. Next base: position 56,872 of record JBCJKH010029263.1, on the reverse strand, counting down.
CAAAGCTAGGCACATAGTGAAAAATCTTCTGTACAAGATTTTACAAATGTAATGACAAATCTTCTCAAATCTTGGAATTAAGATTTATACACAACACCGATAACCCTTCATTTAGGTCTGTGTGACTCTGCAGCCTAATAAATGGCATTCCAGGCAACTTTACAGAAGTTCAACTAACGTACAGTTGGACAGAATACACCAATCATAGTCGAAGATCTGTTGGTCAGTCTGCACAAGGGAAGGAAATGCTTATAAAACCAGAAATGCAGCAAATGGTTCTATCACAATAAAAGGCAGGGCAGGTTTGTACTGTCACTGCTGCACTTCTGACACCTCCTCTGCTGACAGTGAAGCATGGGGGACAAACCTAACCTACAGAGCTGAGCATACTGCAGTCCTACAGGTTTTTGGTTCAATTTAACTTCAAAAGTTAGAAAGCTTATTAACCTAAACAGGAGGGAGCAGAACAGGTAAGGCATTAATTCTGCACAACCTTAGCATTCATCATAGTGCAAATTAACAAGGTAACTCCTTCAATCTGGTACAAGGTTAAACGTTTACTTAAGCATCAGACTCCTTCTATGGCTTAACAAACTATTCCCTATTACAGAAAAGCACAGTGCCTGTTTGGAAAACCTTGCTGCATGTTGAGCAGAACCTACCTGCATTCACCTGTTGTCTGTCTGGTGATGGTCGATCAAGTAAGTACTTTTAACACATCCCAAGAGTAACTTCATAACTTCAGATTCTCCAGTGCCCTGTCTGACTTTCACCTCTGGAAGTCTTCATCTAGCTTCTTGGAACCAGCAATCTATTTTAAAAGTACACTGTCTTATGCACAATCCCCCTCCATCTATAGGGTAAGACTTCGGAGTTGTAAAACTATTGATAGGGATATGTTCAGTTGAAATACTTCATTAAGTGATAACTTGCATAGCAAGATGTGGTGTTAATAAGCCTTGTTTGTTTGTTTGATTGAATCCTCTGAAGACTCATTTATGGCAGAGTTCTGCTGGGCTTTAAATTGTCCCTAAGAGGCAAGGGTCTAACACTAAAAAGTGAGGGGATGTAAGAGCAGACTAGGAGTAGGAGGTGGGGGTAGGATAGGAGGGGTTTCTTTATGCCTGACTTTGTGTAACACATTGCTGCTGCAGCTTTCTCACCAGTGCGTACCTGACTTACAGCTATGCAGAATTACAAAACTTGGAGGCTCCTAACACTCTGTTAGATGTGCACTCTACTTGGCCCAACAGTACCCTAATGATCTGTTGATATTATTGCTCCTAGCTTGCCAGTTATTGCCATTTGCAATTACTAAAAAAGTATACAACCAGAATACAAGATCCCTCTTCCATCAAATCTAGTCCAGAATAGAATAAGTTTTTCTTCATTTGACTGTAAAGAGCTAATCACAATTTATTGCCTTTCCATTTTATTCTATTTAAAAAATATATATTCATGTCCATTTTAAAGCAACCCTTTAGTGTCCTAAGCCTGGCTTTCCCAGTACGTACCATTAGTGCATTTGAAGTGGACTTTGGGAAATCCTACCAACTAGTGCCTTTTAAATTTCTCTCTGGAGTTGTCACCATACTCACAGGGGCAGGTGACTGACTAAATGGTGGTGGGTTATTTCACGGGGTGCTGTAACCCACAAGCTTCTCCCCGCTTCCCTTCTCAGAACTGAGCCATTTTGAGAGTGTCCTCGTGCTCAGTCTGCGTGTTTCCCAGCTGCTGCAGTTAATATAGCTGCAGCCCTGACCAGTCCCTTCCACCTCCTCCAGCATAACAACATGGTTAAATCTGGTCACCTCATAGGTATGTGTACATGTAAACCCTGGAGCTTTCAGACGGGTCTGAGCTGCCACCTCTGCTGAAACTGAATGCAACAGGAAACATCTGCAAAGAGAGGAGAAAGTCTACCACCGCCCAAGGTAAGTGACCACTTGTAATGAGATATTCAGCAGTGCAGTACGGTTAAACAACCATCTTTCATTCAGTACACGCTAGTTATAAATTAAGAGATTGTGCTTTTCCAAGAGGCAGGGGAAGGAAGTAAAATTTTATCAGTGCTTTTTAGCTAAAAGGGATGAATGCAACCTACTGCCCCCTACCCACCCTAGCCTCTTTTAAAAGCTTTCTGTGACTTATTTTAGCGTTCATCACAAATCCCATCTTAGTAGTGACATCATTCCTCTGCTTACTCCGGATAGTTGCAAATAAAGGAGATTCAAACTTCTCACAAAATGAAAGGGAGAAAACAACAGCTTTTAAGTGCATGTAAACATGTTTATATAGCTCAGGAATAATAGGTTATCGTCAGTCTATAGCTAGGTCTAGGAATTCTTCTCTTTCAAATCAATAAATAACGTGGAGTTGGCTTGTAGGCAGTGACTCTGTGTCCCTGTGTCCAGTCAGGATGCCAGGATGCTTCTCCTGATAATGTCTGTCCTTCTGCTGATAGTGCTGTTTGGACTGAGCCTCTGCTGCCGGCACTTCTTTTCAGCCACTTCAGTCTCTGAGTCACTCATTTCGGCATCAGGGATATACCCATCATTCTCACTGTCAGGCTTGAGCTTGCTTTTTGCCCTGTCCTTTGGGGAAACTCTGCCCAAGTAGGGGTAGCTGGAGTTCTGGCGGCAGGTCTCCTCTAGGCTCTCCCCCTGCTGTTGCCTTTCCCCCTTCTTTGGAATTCGGAATCCGCCCCAGTTTTTCACTGGGCTTGTTGGTGTTGTAGGCACTTGAACTGCTGCTGTTTGATTAGAGTTTACTTTCACAAGACCCCCGTTGCATTTAGGCACTATATCCCTCCGCGTGCCAGGTGCTGACCTACCACTGGAGTGGTTCACAGCCCTTTTATTTTCCGATTGCCTCTGAGAGAGTTCTGTAGGTCTCAGTGGTTTGTGGTTGTGTTTGCAAGTCTTTTCTTTTAGTTCTGCCTTGGTCATCTCGCACTGGGGACGATTGTCTCTGCTTTTTCTGTGGTCTGGTATAACTATGCCATTTTTCTGCTGTGCTGATGCAACCCGTGTTTCTGCAAAGGTCTTGTCAAAATGTAAAAAGCTCCCTGGAGCTGCACCGCCCTCTTTTTGGCTGGGCTGCCTCAGAATGGCTTTGCTGTCATTCCCCAAGCTCTCCCTTACTCTGTCCCTCTTGTGTGACTTTTTCAAGGAATGAGTTAGGGATGTGCCCATCTGTTTCCTGAAGAATGCAGAATGCCATTTCAGATCCTCTATCTTAGGGGCACTGGGGCCCAAAGATGGACTATTGAACAGCACTGTGTTGTCCATGGAGGAGAATGAGGAAGGCACACCTACATATAAACAAAGTAAGTTAAAGTCAAGGAATTCCACATCTGGGTAAATACCACTTTTGAATATACGTATTTTAACGCTGTTCTTCCCAGAGCCTGGTGTGTTCTTTGACGATCAATGGGTATTTGGCCACAGTTATGTGGCTATGTCTTGGTTTCACAACATACTGCTGGGTGTAGTTTGCTTTCCTGTAGCTGTGCTGCATCCAATTACACTTCTAGCAAGTATAAACCCTAGCACTACTGTAGCCACTAAGACAGATGCCAGGGCAGGGAAGCAACCAGCTAATTAATCTGATTGATTCTGCCTAAAATGTGATTTATTATTAATGAATATTTTAATGATAATCTAGTTAACACAGTTAAGTTGGAGGATATTAATCTTCCTGAGAAAAAGGCAATAATAAAAAACCTGCCTCTTGTTTTAAAACCAGAGTGCTACCTTTTCAAAATTCATTTCTTTTAACAGCCACCTGTGATGCAAAGAAGCACATGCTAAACACTAATGCAGTGGCACTAATAAAACACAGACTTGGGAGGTACCATATGGTACCTAAGTCATGTCTTCCTGTCACAAAGAGTCATTGAAGAATCACACCAGACAGAAGCTGAAGCCATGAGCCACTCAGTGCCCCGTACACAAGAGCATAGGCTTACCAGTTCCTATAGCAATGTGCCCACTATTAGAGCTCCTCCCACCCACATCTCTCCTAATCCGCTGAAGCATGGTGGACTACACAAGATCTTAATGAGAATAAATGAGCCCCTGATTGTCCTTCACAATTAGCTACTAGCCTGTAGCCAACCCCTTCAATGCTCGTACCTGTGGTCTTAGGTGAAAAAGACAACACTGAAGCATACCTGAAACTCTTTCTTGTTCCAGCTGCTTTGCGTAGATATTAAATATCTGTTCTTGAACCTTGCAAACAGATCTCTTTATTTTTTCCCTTCGGGTCACCATGTAGGTGAGATTACGCACCTAGAAGACATCAAGTTAAGAGTTTTACAGGAATTGCGTTTCTGTAATGTTGTCAATCTGCTCTTTGACTTAATCCAGTTTAAGCACTATCCACCATTTAAACAAGTTAGTAATGTACCTGTATTTTAACCTTCTTGAATGTATTTCTTACAGAAGAGTCTTAAATACCGTTTAATTGAGAGATTATTCTCCTAGAGCTCATTAGGGCCTTCTCTCCCAGTGGAAGAAACTGCTGAGGGGTCCATGTGGGTGTTCCCAGGGCTCCTTGCTCAGCCTGATGCAGACGCAAGCAGTGTGGTGCCCTGCACATTACAGCCTTGTAGGCTGGTTTCTCAGTCACTGAGGAGACACTGAACACGTGTGACCTTGCGTGCTGAGGTCCTGCTCTGTTTAACGGTTCCAGTCCCATGAAAGACAGTATGTTTAACTAACTGTCATCACTCTGTGGATCTTAATTAGCAGGGATTTGTCTGGCTGGTCTCCTTTCTGAGACAGTCCCTGGCCTTTTGCTCTTTGCCTTGTTTGATCCCAGCTGCACCGCAAATACATCATGTCCATCAAAGTACCTCTTCCATAAACTGGATGACATGATTTCAGACTGTTTCTAGATAGATGACACTGTCACTAATGTCACTCATAAAGCTGGGTAACTTGATTATCTTGAAGAGGAGAAAAAAGCTTAGGCTATTTTTTCTGTATGTTCAAGGTAACTTCAATTAAAATCAGTAGGAACAATGGAGTAGTAAAATATTACTGGAAGGATGTTTTGACATGGCACTTAAAAATGGGAAGTATACGTACAGAACCATTTAAGATCCACAGAACACAGCGACAATCTCAACTTAATTTAGCTGATCACAGAGAACATGAAAAGAAACCTTGAGCATGCAGCAGAAACAAAGAGTTACCATCTCACCCAATTAGAGAAGGGTCATGGGCCATTTCTAGTATGGGTCACTTCTAGCTGAAGCTAGAGAAAAAACTTCCAAGTAAAACTGCAATGATTCCTTAGAAGAGTAGTTAACCACTGGGCTGCTTTACAAAGAATGTAGTAGATGCATGAACACCCACTGTCCTGATTTAAAGGCTAGGTATTACTCTGAAAGAAAGGTTCCAGTTCACCCACAGGTTACTGTGGCTGAGTTATGAGCCCCTAAGCCAGGTCCTGTACATGGCCTACATGAGCCACATACTGTATGGACATGAAAAGCTGGAATTATTTCAGTACTCTGTCTCTAAACTTAAACTGATCTGATCTTAAACTCTACTAGTTAACCCAAATAACCCCAAGAGGAAGGAATTCAGGTTATTACAAGATCAGATGTACTTAAAACACCAAACTGCTCTTTAAAACATTCAAAACTGGAGTGCAGTATCACATGCCTCCCAAACCTACTACACAGACAGGCCAGTGTCTGTATGTGTCAATGAAAACATAGATCTGCTGCAAATCAAAGTAAGGTTCATAATATTTTCCTCTTTGTGCACCAGATGAAAGGAGCAGAGAAAGCCCTGAAAGGCTGGAGAAGCTCCAGGTACATGGAAATACAACAATCCAGCGCTTATAGGGAGACTGGATACTACTACCAGGACCTGCTGGGCTCTGAACTAACCCGCTGTTTGGAATGGGTAACTGGTGCGCTCTGTAGAAATTTAGTGTTCATGGTCTTCTCTGACAACACCACTTTGCATGAGGATGCAGCATGAAGTACCTGCATGCAAGGCCAGTAACTGAAAGCGTAATTTAGAAACCTGGCTAATGAAGAGCAATGCCACCTAAGCATGTGCAGGCAGTTCTATGCCTTACCCGCTCTAGATCCTGGCGGAGGTGTGTAAAGAGCTGCAGTCTTCTGAACAGAACATCCTGTTCTCGTTTGGCCAGATTGTCCTCTTCATCCTTCTTTGGAGTAATCAAAGGCTTGTTGAAGTTGGCTTTTCTCTTCAGCTTCCAGTACTGATAAAGGAATTCGACTGACTCCTCTGGCAGCTGCAGTACTTTAGCCACTTCCACAGGCTCAACAAAGGTATAGAACTCATCCTCCAGCTGCTGGAGTTTCTGTTTGCGGAGGCTGACTCTGTGGGCCTCCTCTTGGTTTTGAGCCATGCTGTGGAAAGGGTCAGTGTGGGTGGGAAGAGAGTTGTCCTGAATCCCATTCCCATTCTCCTGACCTGGGCTTTCACTGAAAGTCTCTTCATCCACGTTCTTGGTGGAACTGTGCTTGGGACAGTATGACTTAAACTTCACCTCATCGTTCTCTGCCAGGATGGTCTTCATCTCCAAGCCACGGTCGAATGCACAGGTAACATGAAAGGCTGTTCTGCAGTTCTTCACCGAACACTGCACAAATTAAATTAAAATTAATCAAATACAAATTTAAGAAGCCACACTGCCTAAAACTATTCATGCAGCCAGGAATGCTTTGGAAGAGCAGCCCTGTACCCATGCTCTGCCTCTAAGCTGCATGTAGTTCCTTGCTCTATTTTAATTAGGCTTACGATTTTGTGCTTTCAGGCTAGGTAAGGACAAAGTGGCCCGGTGGGACAGAAGTGGTTAACCCCTCCCTCGCCCTATTCCATAACCAGCAAATCCACAAGATGAGCGTTCTCACCAGCACTGGGCCACACGTGTAAGGCAGCATTACACAAAGGAAATCATTCCACTTTGGCTGTGCCAGCAAGAGAGAGGGAAAAACACCTTAGGGGCTTCAGGCCACTCTGCTACTTTTAGTTAGAAGTCCTCCCTAGCACCGAGACCTGTGCTGCCCAAAAGGCCTCAACCAAGGGCAATTTTCTTCCCATTATCCCAGTTTTATAATGTCAAATATTAAATTGCTGTCAATCACTACTTCACTGACTGCAGCCTTCGCTTCACATGAGGAGAACAGGAAATTCCATTTTCTGTCCTTTTTCTTCCCTCCCTGTGAGCCCAGCCATCATGGTGTGATGGGCACTAGTTCAGCTGATTTAGCACTTCATTTATATGTAACTTCCTTTTGCAAACTGCTGTCACAGCTATCAACAGCCACAACTGAAAGGTTTAAATATATATATGTATGTATATACCCACAGGCATACATATGCAGTTGTATCAACTCACACCTCAGCCTCCAGTGAAGAGAATTTAAGAGTGGAAATGAACATTGGTGCTACTAACAAGGAGGAAACAAAACTATGCTTAACCCAAGTCATCTAACCTTGAAGAGAAATAAATGCACTGCACGAGGATGTTTATACAGTGCTTTGTAAAGAAGCCAAATATCTTTCTCTGCTGGATTTTCCTGCTCAGGTTCACCCAGCAGCCAGATGGCATATAAAAGTACAGCAGAATTTAAACTGCAGAAGTTTCAAATGAACATTCTTTAATAAAATCAACATATAAAGGAATTAAAAAACACCAACCCATCTTTTGCCCTTTCCTGTTACCAACAAGCAGAGCAAAAGAAGCCCTGCTGGAACACCACATAGTCCAGGTGAGTACTCCAGCCATGGTTTCCAAGCTGCTCCCATTCAGAATAATTAGCTTGGTGTGGCTGATGTTTTACTGAGAGAACAGGGGAAGCCTGTCTCATGAGAAGGAAATCTGCTGAACCTGGGAGAATACAGTGTCTCAGTTTTCCCAAGCCTGTTGCCCAGCCTCACAACAGACTCCAGCTGCCAGCTTTTCTGTTTGCTGTGCCTATCTCCCAATATCCCTGAAAAATCCCATCTCCCCCAGTTTCTCCAGTTAATGCTACTTCCTTTCCATTGCAGTCACTCTGTATAATATTCTTTTCTGCTGTATAAAATTTCACAACACCAATCTACGTATTTCTCACCGCTAGCTTTAACGATACCAAAGATTTACACAATTGCTGCCGTTGTCTCTTTCCCCATAATTTCAAATGCAGAGCTGTCTGAAGTGGCAGCTGTCATGCCTGCATGTCCTCCTGTGTCAGCACTAGAAAGGGAGAATATGGAAGGACACCCCCCATCTGCACCACACTTAAACTACCATGAGTTACCCCACAGAATGGACAAAACAGCTTCCACCAAGTAAGAGCAGCCAAGAGGACGGGGCAGCTCTGCAAGGAGGTATTACGATAGCAAATTTATATGCTGTGGACAGATTTACTTACTTAACGTTTACTATTTCACACATTCCTTAAATGGGAACGGACTGATAGGTTACACTGGAACTACTGCTGCAGTGCTGGTTTACAGCTTTTCCTGGCAACCTCATCAAATAGAGCAGAGGGGAAAAAGGAAATGGACAAAACCTAATTTCAAAGAAGAGCAGGACTTCTGTGTCTTAATGCTGGTCTGACCATCCTGGACCCTGCAACATAAGGCCAGGCACAACACAACGGACAGAGCTCTACCTCTTCAGAGTGGGTCACCTGTCTTCATGCTCTCCCATCATTTGGTAGTGAGTAAGCTAGGTCAAAGTTTTGTCTTGTGTTTCAGGAAACCTAGTATCTCCTCTTTCAGAAACTTGGGGCTTGGCAATGTGTTTTCACAATCTAATTTTAAAATGATTCTTGAAGAGTTCTTAAAATGATTATATAACATTTCTGAGTGATCTTCCACTGCAGAGGATACGTAAGTGCTTTACAGGCAACAACTGAATATAAATATGCACGTGCACTGACACTGCCTGGTCTGAAATACCCTGGTGCAAATCATTTAACAGCCACAGTTCACAGGCTATGGTGAGAAAGGCTGAACCCAAATGCAACTAAAACTGGAGACAGAATTTCGGAGTATGCAGTGAGACAAACCAGCACTGGCACAAGAATGAGAGTTGTTGGTGTGAAACCAACTGCTTTACACACAACTCCCATTGAAATACCCAACTTGTCTTAGAAGTCACTAAATAGGGACTAGTAGATAGATGACCTGGCTATTATTACTCAAATCTGACTGGACAGTACGGACATGCTAACACTGACAGCACTCTATACAGTTAAGTCCATAGTAGCAAACAGGAAATCAAAGAAAGTTTATGGCAGATACAAGTTTTGTGTATCTACTAAAAACTTACAAAACAAAACACAGAGATATCTGTGCAATTAAATTACCTGTATAGAAGCTCCAACCTTTTCATTGCAAAGGCTGCACACCAGTGCCCATCTGCTGCTGGGAATGTGAGAAACCTTTGTAATGGGCTCCATTTTTTCCGGGCTTCCAATGCTCACCTTAAAGAAAAAAAGGTTAAAAACCACAGAGCGACCATTACACTTTTAACTGGAAAGTGATTTATCACAGAAATCTAATTCCTTGTATGCACGTGCAAAACGAGCATGTTCCAAGTTCCTCAATTTGTAAGGAAATACAATTCCTTTTTAAAAACATCAGTTCCTTACTGCATGAACAGAATAGTTTCAAGGTGAAGCCCACCATTCTGAAATCATCATGCAGGATGAAAACCCACAGGAGCTCTCACTGCCACATCCAAACCTTCCTGACCCACCTTTAACGTTCCCTTCACAAAATAAAGCAGTACTTTGTGTCCTCGTTAAAGGAGATTTGCTAGCAACAAAGGCCTCATTTTTGAGGCTTAATTTTGGTTGACAAAGGTAATGTAATTTCTTTATAGATGATGCATCATCCTGCCAGACTGTGCACCTCACTGAAAATGCTTTATACTTGTCTTACTGAGCAGTAGCACATGTATGTTAAGCTTCCTGTAACAACACACAAGAAGCTGAGCTATGTTTTTATAACATATCGCTCCCAGAACCCCAGCACTCCCACAGGATCAGTACCTACCTCTGGAATCCATAGAGCACAGCTGACGTGGACCCACTTGGTCCCACTTCGAGTTGGCTTCATGGCTCCACCCTTCTTAGGACACAGCAAACACCTGGGCTCAACACCAAGTGCACAGGTCCTGCACAACCAGCTGCCTTCTGGCACCTTCAGGATCCCGTAGCATGCCTGTGGGGAAAGAAAGCATAGGAATGATGTGAATTTCTGTTACTTTTTAGCTGCTTACACGTAGCCTCTCCAGCTTTCAAACAGTTCTTTATGGGATTGCTGACACTACAGACACTTCATCTTGTGGAGGATCTCAGGATGCTTTCAAAAACTCAGCCAACCTCATTACCCATTCATTCCCCAGAAAGATCAGATATCAATACCAGCTGTTAGGTAAAAACACCTGGGAAAAAGAAAAAGACGTGTCTGCCAGCCCAAACAGCAAGGGACTCCTGACAGACAACCCTGCCAGAAGCCAGCTCCCATGAAGTTCAGCATCACCAACTCACATAACTAGGATTGGGCTACACCTAATTCAAAAGGCTAGAATCACCAACTGAGAAGCTTGGCTGTGCAGTACTCAGTGTTAACTCAGGAGCATCAGGTTTCACTCAGAGGGAAAAATGCAGAACAGCAATGAATTAGTATTTTTTTCAGATGCTGCACCGTTATGGAGACCTGTGTTACTGTCAGTTTTAATCCTCTTAAGTTTCAGATTTGATGTGATCAGAGACTTAGGAAAGAGAACCACTGCAGGTCTAAAAACATCCACCTCGCTCCGTGTATCTCACAAGAAAGCCATCTGTACCTCACGGCTCTCACAGGCATACTTTTTTATCATTAGTACAACTGCATTTAAGTAACATATATACAAAAATGCCATTCTTGCTCACAAGACCACAGTTTTCAAAACAATGAATGGCAAAGCAAACTTCTTAGAGCTGGGAAGGAAGGACAGACTGATAGAAAAGCACCTGCTGCAATACGAAGCATCCACGGAAACTGATATGCTAAAATTGAAGACTTTTTAAATGGCACAAAAAGGTGGCACATAATAGCCTTTCATTAACTCAGCTCTGTAAGTTCTCCATTAAATTAAAATTACCATAATAAATCCTCCCTGTGTCCCCACTGATTGCCTGAAACCCTTTTTTGCCTCCCTGCTGAGCCTCAGTTACTGATACTGAAGAGAAGATATGAATATAGGACAAGAAGTGACCAGGTGAGAATATGCAAGAAGACACGTCTGTTCTGGGAAGGCAATTCCTCACCTTGTAACTCCTCTGCACATAAACAATACCACTTTTAACCTTCTTAGCATGATACTTCTGGAATCGCATGTAACAATTCTAGTCAGTTAAATGATTTCTGAATTCACCCAACCGCTTGATGATGAACCCTGTGCAACTGAACAGATCAATGTCACTGGGAAAAACCCAATCTGTTACCTTTAATGGTTTGGAAAAGTTCCTGTCACCATCCCTACACAGCCCACAGTGCCCTGGCCACCATACCTGGTGCACACAAATATTGCATTTGTCGCAAAACACCATTTCGTTGCCATCTTCTCCATCCGGAGACTGACAGACGTCACAGACAACATCTTCATCATATTCAATCCCAAGTCCTTCTTCAGTCTCAATAGCATGACTCATGTTATCATAGCACTGTAGTTCAAACTCCTCTAGGATCCTTTCCATTGTGTACTCATCCAGCTCGGGCATCCCTGGGGAACAGTGGAGAGAGTGGTAACACACAGCTCCGGCTTCTTTTTTAACAGCTAAGTAGATACAGTCAACCCCCGAGCAGGCACATTTCATTCCCAGACAACCTCAGCCTATTCCAGCATAAACTAGAGAAACTGGAAAATAAAGTTGTCTTATAACTGTATTAACCTAACAGAAGTGCAATATACAAACCAGTCCTTCAAAATCCTGGGGAAAATTTCCATAAACTGATTTTGGCTTCCTGGTCTTGCTCTCAATTTTTCCTTCTGGTACAGCCCCGTCTATGGCTTCGGCTCCAATTTTGCAACCCAGATGTTGACTCTTTTGTGAAGGATTTGAGAGTGTTTTGAACCAAAAGCGATGAGGGCAGAGGGAGGAAAGCATTGACAAAATCTGCTGCAATACTTATGGCAAACTTACAGTTTCCAACAACAGCTGTTGGTTTTTCCACAACTTCCAACTCAAGAGGGTGCAACCCCAACTGACAATAAATTGGTTTAACAATAGAAAACTCAAAATGTAATAAATACATCGAATCTGGGACAATGAATACATATACCATGTAATCTGAGACTTGATCTTTTCAAATGACATCCATCAGAAAATTATTCATGACACCACAGCTGCAGGCTGACTGTATTATAGTATTCTATAATCTATCTTTGTTAATTATATCACCATTACAGACCTCAAAAATTTCTATCATAGAAGCAGCAGGAAAGATATCAAAGAAGAGCACAGTGCTTTCCCCTCTGGCTTCCATGTCCCACTTGCCATGACAATGAGCTGGCCATAATACTTCCAGGTTGGTGCTGTGCTGACCTTCCCCACACAACCATGCCGCACAAGCCCCAGTGAAACCAGGACAGCTATGCTACTGCCAACAGTCACCTTCCTTTTGCCAAGTCAGTTTAGCACAAGAATTTCCATATAATTAAATCACTGCAAAGAAGCACAGGCTTAGGATATCCCACTTTTGGTCTAATACCTAATGTTTCCTGTGACATACAGAAGATGGCAACCTTACAATGTGTGTTTTAACAAGAAAATCCTCCTTTCAGCTTTCCCTGTGAATAACTGAGCCGTAAATTCCACAAAATGAAGAATTAAAAACCTCTCTAGCTCCTGCAGGTCAAAACCAAACACTCTATGGAAGTACTTCCAGCTTCTCACCCTACTAGCAGGTAAATCCCTGCAGCAGGGATCAATGCCTCCAATACTCCCCACACGGAGCAGCTGGAAGGCAGCAAGAGGAAACAAGCACAATGGCCACTTCAGGGCTTCACACACCTCCCCACTCACACCCCAGTGTAACACTGTGGCAGCCCTCCTATGGTTCTGGCAAGACAGACGGACAGAGGGGATTATCTACACTGATGGGGCATCAACTGAAAATCATAAGAAGTATTTTTATTTTATTTTGAATAAAGCTAAGGGGACTTGCTGGTGCTGTTTTCCTGAAGGTAACTTGGAAAAGTACTTAAACTTTTGAATTATGAACTGGTTTGACTTGTTTAAGCCCAACACTAAACCTGAACAGACCTGACCTGAGATCTGGAAAAAAGGCTTGGGTAAGAGACCAGGTCATGGCTGGGTCATACGTGGGTTTAATTCAAGAGTTCTAAATGGTCAGTTTGTGGCTTACCAAGGTCTTGTGCCATGCCACATGTGGGCTACAGCCAGGTAAAACCCGTATGAGCATTCTGTAACCCAGAGTAGGGGACTGCCACAACGCTGACACATAACAGCTTCACCAATGTTCCTGTTCTTGCCCTGCTTCCTTGTCCCTTCCAATGCACAAGTCATCCTACAGAAAAAGGAAGAGCTGCTCCCCCTGCAACACCTCTTCTTCCTGCTTCCTAACCGGAGCCCACAGGCACAGTAAGGTTTGGGAGGTTCCTCCAATAAATCACTACAGGAGTTCCTTAATGTCTCATTCCCCTGTGCAACTGGGACGGCATCAGGCTCTCCAGACCTCCTTGTCTACCTTCTTTGCACTCCACATGTCTAGCTAAAAAGATGATACGGGTATGTGATGCAGAGAGAAATAAGTAAACGGAAAGGACTAACTGGGGAAACAATCAACGGTCTGCCTGATGTCCTCTTCAAGAAGCCTGATGGCAAACCAGGAACTCTGGGAGAATTGCCTTGTGAAAGAGAAAGCAGCAGAGAAAAAACAAATCCAACCACGCGGCCAGATTCTGACCTGGTCTAAACAAATACAACTCAGCAGTTACAAAAGCCTGTATCTCACGGCTTAACCATATCAGGCGTGTGGCTTCCCGTGGCTACCCCATCTCTCCCTGCTGCTGCCCTCCCTCAAATTATTCTTAAACCTGCCAGCTTTAAAAATAAAGGCCACAAAACCACATCACTCATTGCTCACCCATTTCTTTGAACTCTTCATTGGCAAGCTGCAACCACGCTACGTCCACGTCATTGAGATCGTAGCGACACATGCTGTCCGCTAAGGTTCGAATGTCAACATAGCCCAGCTCCGGAGGCTCCGACCCTGACGAAACAATGTACTTCCTGGGTCGTGTAAACGTGATGGCTTTCGTCTCAGACACAACCCTAAAACAGACAGACAAGAGGATGTCAGGTATGCTGGGATGCTGAGACGCTTGTTTCTAGAGGACTCAAACTGCCTCACTTTAAGTGACTAACCACCAGCAGCACGCACCTGACCACCTAAGCAATTATCTTGCTCAATATGGGAAGAGACAACAGCATAGTGCACTTCCATAATGGACTGGTGATACTGTAAGATGTTAATTGGAGTTGTCTAGAAACCAAATTCATTACCAAAAATCTAAATAAAATGGAAAGATTAGAGGATAGGGTTGTGCTTACTCTTACCTGAAATTCACACTTGCTTAAAGCTAAAGTGGGAACACTGTATTCATGTAGTGATAGCTGCCAGACACACAGATGTAAACTGGTTTGCAGCCTTTCTTAAATCAATCTGTTGAACTATATTACCTGTTTGGAAATCTACAATACCAAGATCATGAAAATTCAAGGAAAAAAAGTAGTATTTCCTGCTACATTTGAAGGGGGTTTGCGTGTGCGTGCACACGTGTAGCTAAGGAATTGCCATCCCTGTGAAATTCAGAAGACTTTTCCACAGCGAATCAGTAACCTGCACTAGCTTCACCTCCACTTACCCAAGCATCCTCGGTCTGCATTTCCTCTTTCACATTCACTAATGCCATGCTGGGTCAAGTGCAAATATTAATCAGCCACTTATGAAACTCCTTTCTCTCAGGCTGGCCAACACCCAATCATGAAAGTGTATTTTAGCTGCAAGCCAATGGAATTTTTGTTTGACCACAGGCACTGGTTCAGGAAACAGTAAAGTACCTACAACACATCACTTGTTCTAGGTCAGATTGCTGCAACGCCACAACCTTGCAAAACCAGGAACTGGGGGCAAAACCACCCAGTTCACAAAGGACAGCAGTCGTTCTACCAGCAGGCTTGCCTCCAAACAGTAAGGTAATTCCACCCTGCAGCACAGCTCCCTCACTAGAGGACACCGCACTCTCTCTTAGTTAACTGCACACCCTGAAATTCAGTTTGGATCAAATCCACTTCACATAAGGCTGGTACCTCCAGGAGTGACAGGCCACGCTGCCAAGTGACTGCCCCTGCAGCATCAGTGCAAGGTGATCTTTGGTGCACTAATGCTACCAGCGAGGAGATAACACCACTCCATGTACGCACAACCTACTGCTGGGAATGGCCTAAGCTCCACAACAAGCAGGACATCCTCCAACCTGCTCTGCCCCCATTTGAGGTCCAACATGTTAACGCCTCCTCCTCCTATCAGAAGACCTTGATCTGCCACTACTTCATCTGCCCACACAGTAAAAATCCTCTACCTAGCTCAGTCTTCTGCACAGCCCTAAATCTTCCCCTCATCTAGCTTATTTCAGACAACAACCTGACATGGTGGCAACTGTGGGCAGGAGCCAAATACTGAATTTGGGGCTTCTGAGGTGCAGAAAGGAACTGTGGAAGAATACAAATATGACTGACCTTGCCAGCCTAACTGCACTGCCCAAACTGTTCCTGGTCATGCTGCACAGTATTAAAATACTATAGTCTATTACAGCTCACAGCAAATTTACTTGAAACTGGGCACTGCTCTCTGAATCTTCTGTACTAGAAATTCCTTCCTGAGTACCGCCCCATCCAGAAATCATCAACTCTGGGCTGCACCTTGCACATGCTGTCTAAATAGCACTCTAATGGCACAGGCAGTTTGGCTTCAAAACAAACCACTTCCACCTCTTTATTTCTGATCAAAAGAAGTAAAAAAAATGCAACTCTTGCTACATTCCCAGGGAAGGTTCAGTCTCTGTATTTGTTCAGACTAGCAAACATGAAAAAGGTACATCAAGATGAGATAAGGAATTACTTAG
>JBCJKH010029263.1:23588-40590 GCA_039877255.1 Loriculus beryllinus | reverse complement strand
TCCTTTCACCACCCCTCCGAACCTAAACCTGCTGCTCTGACCAGTCAAAACCTTTAATTCACCATTACATACCCTGCTGGCATCAGCTGTCTGTTCTGTATTTTACCTCTGTTCTACATCAGCTACTGGTTTGAGTATTGCTGGTTCAATTTACAGAACATTTGCCTCCCCTCCCACAGTCAGGCACAGAACAGTTCCAGCTCTACAGCACCACCAGCACAAAGCTCTCTTGAGTATTTTGTGAGGGAGCGACCAAGACAATAATCAGGTATCACAGAGCCACTCTGAGCAGCACCATACAAGATGCTCAGCAGCTAAAAACCAGTGATGCCTCCTGTACTGATACCTACAGCTGTGGGTGCTGCCTTTCCCCATTTCCTTTAATATCTTAATTTTGGAGCAACATCTCTGTTGGCTGTTGACAGAGAACTCTCATCTGAGTACCTGGATCTCATACAGCCACCAAACCACCTCCCTGAAAGATACAGGCTGGGGATCCTCTGGACAGTCTCCCTCTGCTAAGGTCTCCCAGCCATGCTGCAGCCTTGGGAGATGTCTGAAGGAGAAAGCAGTGAGAAGACAACAATGTGAGCACACATGTCCCGTGTGTGTGCATTTATGTAGCCACTGGTTGAGGTCAGTGTAGAGCAGGCTACAAGCACTGCAGGAAAACAGTACGCTCCCATGTTCTAAACTGCACAGCATAAGGAAAAATCTTGAGCTCTCCTTGGACCTCCACCTCCAATCCTTTGGAAGAAGAAGGAAGGAGAGGGTCTACCTGATGTGTTGGTGAAGTTCCTCACAGTACAGACCTAGTGAGGCTGTGCAGCGGTCTGCAGGCTGCTGCGCAGAACACAACAAGTGCTAAACATTCCTGTAGTCCCCTCGCTCCAAGGTTAAAGATGGCAGAAGCAATGTAGCATTATCCATGTTTTTTTGCTGTATATCAGAGATCAGGCTGTTCTGGCTCCACCAGCACTGGTGAGTCATTTGGTAACACCATACGGGCCAGCCTGGACTTTAATCAAAGAGATCTAGTAGAATTAAATAGCAATAATCCTTGTTCTTCCCACTTTCTTCAGCTCCAATCCCAACTAAGCATGACATAGACAGCTGGACTGCAGCACACTCCTGCCCTTACAACTGTTTAATTTCAAACAGAAAACAGTATCCAAGTATAACACACAAGGTAAGGAAAATAAGGGTTTCTTGGGTAAGAGCTCACATTAATGTATTTAGTTACACGCACATCTGGATGGTTCTTAAAACAGCTGAAATGTTGTACAACAAACCATTTCCTAAGGTAGTAAATGAAACAACCAAAAAATAACACAAAACCAGAATAAATGCTGTGTTTTCTCTAGCCTTTTAAGTCTGGCTAACTGTTCCTTGAAAGGAGCCTATGGCTTGGACCTAAACACAAGAAGCATTAGACAAGGGCTCTCTTGGCAATGCTGAGTGAGGTCAAGTCCGGACTTACAAATAGAAGCTATTTGTAAGGTTCTGTCATCACACTCCATCCTAACGCAATGCCAAAAATTACTCTCTGACATTCACATTTTAACACACAGGCAGAGCAAGCCTGACTCTTGACCTCTCTGATCATTCAAAAAGCTGAGGCAGGTTGCTCTTCATCTCCGAGAACCAAGACCTTTCTAGCTAGACACTGTGGAATACAGCTCAAGAAGCCAAGGTAATGCAGATACAGCTGCTAGTATAAATGTTGGTGTATTTATTTACATTCCTTCAAACTATACCTGGCTACTGGTTCTGGGATGGTCCCTGGGCTAACTGGCACCTGAACTCCCTTTTCCCACTCCTGCCTCCAGGGGTCTGCCAGCACATAGTATTCATCAGGGTTCAGCTGGAAGGAGTCATGTAACTTCATGGCAGTGATCAGGTCCGTTCTGAACACCTGCAAAGAGAGTGACCAAGAGAGAAAAATAGAGACACCGACATTTGATATTTACACTCTATGATTCACAGCTGCAGGGTAACCATGGAGCACAGTGTGCAACAAGGTCACTGTATCACCAGTGAACTAACCCAGCCCGCTGCAGAACAGAAGTTTAGCTTCATTGCAGGGAAAGGGGTGGCTGAAGGTGCAAATACTGCTAGAATGACTTCCAGCTAACTCCATTAAAGTCCTGGCACTCCCCCTGCACTGGAGGCATAATGCTAAAAGCTGGCATCCACTCTCACCTCTGTCCTTCTGCAATAAAAGCTGCAGGAGCTTTGAGTCTTAAAACAGCAGCACAAGAAAAACCTCATTTTTGCTCCAAGGTTTGGGGTTCTTTTCTTAATTATTGGAGTTCTGACTAATCCAAAGCAATTCTAGAAATTCCCTGTGGTCGAAATCAAGGCGTGACTCTACCATGACCAACCACAAGAGGAAATTCTAAGGAGATGACTCTTTGTGCAAGTATTTAAAATAATAACCAAAAAGATCAAATAAAGTAAGATGAAAACTGGGATTGTGGGGGCAACTCCATTATTCAGCACAGGTGCTGTTGTTCCATCAGCTGCAGACACCTCTGCAGCATAGCTTTGAGTTTCCTTTGTCTTTGCAAAGGCATCCACCTCTAAAATGAGCAAGCTGTTTGGAAGCCTTTGGGTTAGCAGCCAGAAACAAGCAGCGATACCGTTTTCAATAAGCCACAGAATGAAATGAAAAGGGATTCATTCTCGTAGCAGGCATGCTGTGGTACTGCTGTAGCAGCTTCAACCCGGTCAGCCACTGCCTGTCAGCACTGCAGAACACAAAGGGTGCTATCACAGGCAGCAGAAGTGCAAGCCTGCACTTGTTCATGCATCTTCCAGCTCTCCCCATCCAGTTCTCGCTGCAAGGCAAGACTGCTGTGGAGGACAACCGCTACCACCACTCCTCACCTCCACAACCACTCATTTTTAACTGCTCAGTGCCATATTTAAAGGAAAAAAACCCAACCAGCTGACAGAAAATAAGCACCACCAGGACAAGAAGAAGACAGGTAACATCTTAAGAAAAGCTCCTCTGCAGGCTCTGCTGTTCTGCATCCACTCAGCCCCATGCTGCATAGTTACAAAGGAGGAGACAGATGATCTGGGCACTGCTCCTAAATTCTCTTACTGGGCTGCTAGTGGGGCAAAGGGACCTAACCTCGCAGTCTCAGGGCAACGGTTCTACCTTAGCTCCAGCCAGCAGCTGCCTAGGGCTGAGGAAGAGCCCAGTGTATGCAGAGCGCTGATGAGGCAGCCTCCCAGGACAGCCATTTCTGTCATACAGTAGTCACACACCTGAAACCTCGGTAGATACCCTACGATATTGGGAAGCACTCCAGGGAAACAGTGAAACTGATGGTTAATTACACTTCTGAGAATATTTCAAAGTGTGATTTGCCTCACCGCACTGCGCATCTTGGCACCTTTCCTCCCTCCCATCACGCACATACTACCCCATTTCTGCCTCTGTTTCTGTTTCCACTCTGGCTTTGTCAAAAAACAGCACAAAATCATGACATTTTTCTCAACATTTGTCTTGACATGTTCAGAAAAGCTGCCAATAATAAAGAATAATATTACCATATGAAGGAAAGGGAGAATGCAGGTAATGAAATATAATGAAATGTTTCAAACAATCCAATTATGAGCCCTCTGAGGCTGCGATCAAGAAATAAAAAACAAGCCGCAAAGTAAACCGGCTCACGAAACAAACAAACACAGCTGGTCAGGGGATTCTGCACTTCTAAGTGGTTTGATTGAAAGCAATCAGATGTCAAATGAAAAGAAGCCTAAAAATGTAAAATGGGTCACAAAGCTTGCTCCATCCGAGAGCCAAACGAAACTCAGGCTCTCGGATAAATTTGTCACTGAACTCCCTCAGAAGCCAAGCTAATGCAGCACCTGGCAGCCAAGAAACTTCTTCCCAGGCCAGTGGCCCCGTGACACCATTCTCTCTGCTCTGATTTCTGATGCAATCAGACTGCCCGGAGCAAAGCAGAGCCTACAGAAGCGCTGGCTCTCAGAAGCACTGAACACTTCAAAGCTGAAGGGTGAAACTCTGGCCACGCTGAAGTCAATGGAATTTTGCCACCAACTTCAATGAGAGCAGGATTTCACCCGGGGAGTTTAGCAAGTGTCACTTTCCTGCCAGCACGCTTCTCATCAGAATAGTGTGCTGTGGTGAGCAGACACAATGCAAATGGAGGGAGGCAGCAGGGGCAGGGAAACAGAGCTAAAGGGCTGTGTATGACAAGTCCATCCAGGCTCAGAAGGCAAGAAAGTACAGCACAAAACTGCAAAGACCCTGACAACAAATGCAGGAACAGGGAGAAAGCACAGGCTCACAAAAAAAAACAACAGCAAGATTTGTAATTATCTCAAATTATTTCTGGATGGCCTTTCCTGAGGCACTTCTCAAACCTGCGTGTAAGGGGCTGCTTCTAAGGGAAGTATAAAAGATAACTAAGGAAAGCAAGCCCTTCACCAGGGGGTCTCCACATTCACCAAGAAGTAAGGAAACATTTAAATAACAGGGCTTTAACTGCCAACAAACAAAAAAGAAGACTGGAAACCACCAATACTTGGTGTCGCTCACACTGAGCAATGAGAGGGATTCTTCATGTGAAAACTCTTCTCTGGAACTTGGGCATACTGTCATTGAGGAGATTAATCAAGCAAGTTTTCACTCAACATCAATCACTTACTAAAGCACCAGAAATACGTGTATTGGGCAAGTACGTTAAATGAAGACATTCCATCTCCCAACATTAATACTCTCCTTGCAGCCTCTACAAAGTCTGCCACTCAGTATTTGCCTGAAGATAGGGAGATTCACCAAGGATACTTCCAAAGAACTGGATCGCGTTTCTGTGTTACTAACAGCTGATCCATCCTGGAGAGTTCAAGGATTTGCATCTCCCTTAACAGGATTTCCTCAAAGCACTACACGAATCAGAACTGTCAGGAAGCAGGCTTCTAGTTTGACAAGCAGTTTAACAAAGATCACATACCAAGACCCAATACCAACTATGCAATAAACGCACCTAATGTTGACTTTCGCTGTTCACATATCAAGCTACAAATAAACCCCGATGCCTAAAAGGCTAGAAAAAAGACTACACTGCCATGCTGAACGGGTGTCAGACTATAACAAAAGTCACAGATAGAGACTGGTGCTGGCAGTGGTTGTGCCAACAGCTGAACTCCCTCATCTCCTGGCCAAAACAAAATAAGTTGGGGGTGTGGGGAAGGTGCCAGCTAAAATGTAGCAGAAAGAAAAGAAAATGTAAACCAGAAGCAATGGATCCATTACAAGAACATGTATACGGCTCTGTACTTGACAGATGTAACAAAATGCAAATCACATTCCAGAAATACCTCAGAAGGTTTCCGATCTTCATGTCTGGAACACGACGTCCTCCGACGTCGAGATCTGGAATGCTGAGACCAGGTGGACAGACCTAGGATACAGAAATGATCGTTTAGAGACACTGCTGCCATCTATCAACAAAAGCCTTTGCCCTCTCCACACACCCAAGAAGGCCAATTGACTTCAGCGCAACTGTATGAGTAAGGTAAGCTAGAGGCAGGCTCCTATGACACACCTCCAAAGACTCTCTCAAAATGAACCAGAAAATAGAAGTTAATGAGTTGTAAGCTTCACTGATTGCTCTTCTGGTTTGGTTTTGTTTGTAGTTTTCTACTTACAGAGGCATCAACTGCACGGCACTTACCAGCCTTCCCCCCAGCATTGAAAGAAAGCTATCTCATACCATGCTTCCCCCTGAGCATCAGTAAACCACTTTCTACAGATAAATCACTGACCAGGAGGTCTGCTGGCAGCCAGACACGTACACTTTCAAACTAACGTATTAATGTCCTAAATATCTCTTTTGGTCAGCCAAAGAGCAAGCCTCTTCAAAACGAAGCCTACTGCTGTGCGCACTCCGCAGAGCCCACAGAAACAAGCTGCTGTCTCTTCTCCTGAGCAAATCGCTCAGTGTGGCTGTATAATTTTCATCTGCATAATTATTCATCCAATTCCAAACAAATTATACCTCTTTGCCTTGAAACCTTTTGGCAGAGTCTCTGTCAGCTTTCAGAAATATTGTAACAGGAGAAAAGCAAAAAGCGAAAGCACCTACGCTCCGTTGTCAAGGCAGTGCTTTGACACCAGAATATATTATACCTGTGCCAATCAACTGATTTTAATTCAGGAAGATTTACAGGTACAGCAGGCATTTTCTACTCACAACTACACAGCAGCAACAGGAAAAAAAAAAAAGCCAATAAATCCTCATAGGATGGAGAGATGTAGGACTTGAAATAACATCTACATGATAGGGAGGCTAGGACCTACACACTGAACTCTGAACACAGACTTTGTAACTCTGGGCATTAAATACAGAAAAACAGAACAGATGCAAAGGCCTTCCCACATTGCTCATTTCTCCACTGCCTGTGCACATAGAGAGTAGGAGTAGAAAGTGTAAGCTACAGTCCATAAGAGCAACATCACCTTACGTCATCCAGCAGAAAACCTCTTAGGGATCAGAGTACTGCTCAAAACCAGATTGCACAGGACGGGATAAGCTCTCAAAATGAACAATCATTTGCTAAGTGAAGCGACTGACCAAGATGTTCACTGGGAAGACACAGCTAGTAACAAGTCATCAGAAGAATTCATTATGTCGTAGTGACGCTTCTGTCTTCTCTTTTCAGTTTTTCAGATTCCATTAAGGAATCCTCCCCAATAGAAACTGCTCCGTGCACAGCAATGAGTAACAGGTTAAGCAGACATGAATAATGGTCAAACTAAAGCAAGGTAACAGAGCAAACAGCTAAAAATGTTCTGAGGTAAGAGTACAGAAGCACATGTCATCACTTTAGTATAAAAGCTGGTGATTTTAAAAGTTATTAAAAAAGTCATGGTCACTTTTCCTAAGCTCCTGCATTTCAAAACTAGAATTTTCTATTTCTATGAAGGAGGGAAAAGAAAAGAAAAAAAGGAAGAAAAAGAAGGAAAGAATCAACCAACAGCTATTTATTGATCTGTGTGGAAAACCAGACTCCCAAGATCATTTAACCACCATTCCACTTAAACATTCCCTTGAAAACCAAAGAAAAACCACAAGCAGCAGTAGACACCGCTTCTGAGGATCCTACCAGCCTTACCCAAACTCAGCCTAAAAAGGCAGAGGGGAGTAAGTGTAAGCACTCAAAAAGTGTCAGATAATTAGCTAAACTTCATGACAGAAAACCAGGTTTTTCCTGGACCACAACAATACAAACATTTTAACGTTTAGGCAGATGTGATTCATCAAGAGCCTCGCTAGAAGACAGACCACATTCATACCCACCCAGACAGTATTCAGTTCTCGTGGGTTCTGATATTTTCCATCAGCAAGACATTAATATCTGACCAACCATCTGCTACCGAGATATTCAGCTAGCCAGACTGCTGCACCGGCAAGTCAGGCACTCGAAGTTTCTAATTCACCTGTGGTTTGGGGTGTTCTGTACACTGCTGGGCCCGGGGGATGGAGCCCGCAAGGCAAGGCATGAAGAACACCAAGCTGTACTGGCAAAGTGGTGTTTGATTCAGAAGTTTCTGTGAGAAATGAGCTGGTGAGTCTGGAGGTTTAATCCAGCTGTTCCCAAGTAATGCATGCATCTGGGAAAATCACAGCAGTAGCAGCAGTGCGATGTACTTCTGGATCTTTACCCACGTGCTGTAATTCAGCTCTGATGACAATTTATCGTAAGCTGAAGACAAGCAAGCAAGCAGCATATGGGGCTTGTTTGTTCGTTTTATTGTGGGTATTAAAAGATGGACTCCCAGGTCTCTCTTATGCCACAGAGAAGCCACAGAGGGTGAGGAGTAAAACAATTCCTGCTGTTTCTTCTCCATTTCTTTACTCAGTCAGATGCTATACATCAAAACAGCGTCTTAAATGTGTACTTCTATTTTAAGACACAGTTCATCTACGCAGGGGTTAGGCCACCAGATCGATTGACCATCCCATGCAACATGAAAGGTCAACTCTTAGCACCAAAACTACAGAAACTTCATTTTAAATTACTTTTTTTATAAGTGCTATGCCAAAGCACACAACATAAAATTTCTATGCGTAAGAAAATATTTCATATTTCATATTTCAAATGCAGCCAGCCTTCCTCAGGAGATACTGTGAGTATTTTTACCATGCCACCTAACTCCCTACAGTGAATAAGGGAAGAAAGAGTTTCTTACGTAGTTCTGTAATAGCTGTTTCCTTGTACATAACATTGGTGAACACACACTGAAAGCATACAATGTTCTTAGTAAGTCACTGAAGAAGCTGTTGTATTTTTCTGAGCAGTGTAAACTGACTCTACATAATACTAGGAGAAAAAGGTGTAAGAATTTCTCATGGGACTGTGATTTTACTACCCAGTAAGATCTGTAACTATAGCTAACAGATGACCTTTGGCAACGGCTTTGCTTCAATACGGAAAACATTTACCCACTGAATAAACAGAACCCAGCTATAAGGCAGCATTCACAGAGTCAAACCACCACCACTTAAAGACACAGAACTGCAAGGAATTGAAGGAGCTAGCCTAATGATAGTAAACTATCCAGCCCCCAACAGTATGAAATTTAACACTTTGGAAATCTCAAACCAGATTTTCAACTCTGATTCCAACAAAGTTAATGGCAAAGTATCACTGCCTTCAACAGTGCCAGGATCAGGTCACTGTATTACCCAAAGCTGCTTTCATTAATAAGGAATCCACCCACTCTGAGTACACCATTAAAAGTGCAGGAGGAAAATGAGGGTGTTATGTGTCTTTTCAGCATCCTTTCCACATTTTCATGCTTAATCCAGAAGAGGGACCTCACTCAAAGAAGAAGTTCACAGGCAATTACAACCACTTCAGTGATGAATGATCCGATTTTTATGTCTAATATGTGAAGTATGAACCATTCCTGGATCATACAGAAGGAGCGATCTACTGTGCTCAAAACAAACACAGATTCAAAACAGCTCTTCTGTGCTTGTAAAAGCACATGAACCTAATTGAGTTATTCTAGAAAGATTACAGACACTTTTCACCAAAATTATCCTCTTGCATTAAGTATTCAAAATTACTATATTCATCAACAGTTTGCTGAATACCAGCCTTAGTCTTAAACTGGGTTAGGATCACCAAGACACCAAAACAACTAAAGATCAAGACAGTTAAACCCAGCTTTGGTAAAATAACAAAAAAACATAAGGGAAGGCTGAATCATGGGGATTTGGCAGATGCAAAACTTCTGGAAGATAACATCATACACCTCACGGGAGAAATGAGTTCTACAGCAGATGGAAAATTAATGAGATGTTAAGAGAGCCCACACTACCAAAAGCCACGTGAATAACAGTGAATAGGAAAAGTACACAACTCCAAAGCACGAAGCTAAACAAACACATCCAGAGCATTCATCACTATTACCATTAGACATCAGAGATAAAAGGTGCCTCATTAAGTGCCAATCCTGTTACATGATTATGGAAGTTAAGGAGGAACCTAGTAGCCAGACCCATCACCACTCAGGAGAGACACCAAGAGCATGCCTCTCTCTTACAGGTAAGATCCTTTCAGACAACGTAGGTATTCACATGTTTTAAAAGGTTTCCATGACTGAGAACAGTAGGAGGATCATACTTTTACTACGTCTCAGTTTTCCCTTTGCGTTTATCCACTCACAGACAAAAAGCAAGAAGAAATCCCAGACTACTAACAAGGTGCAATTCACAGCAGGAGAGGCAAAGCTCTAGAACACTCCTGGTGCTGCAAAGGCAACTTCTAAGACACAAGTAAGAAAATTTCCTATTCCCTTAGGCTATTACATGCACTTTACACTGTACACTCTTTCTATAATACCGCTACAGGGCATATGTAGCACATTCTCCTCCTGATAATGAAGAAATCAAGGACCATGAATTCTCTCTCCGTATTTGTGAGGGACACACACTCTGCAGAAGGAAAAACATAAGCAATTTTAACTGTATCAATTTATTAAATGATCTACCGAGGATCTGTTTTGATTCAAAAAAAGCCCATCAAAATACAAAACTCCCCTAGACCAACAAAGCAATTCAAACCCTCAGGGAATTCTACCCCACAACTAATCTACTACTCAGCATGAGCAGAAAGGCTCAGCTAGTACGTATCATACACAGGGCTGTTGTAAAGCCACCTGCAAGGCACCCCGCTGCATCCCTGGAGAACTACCTGCTGCTCCAGCCTCGGAACACTTCAAAGCCTCAGATCACCAGGCATCTGAAAGCAGTTCTCCCACCGTAAATACACTCCTGCTACACCATTACAGCAGGCAGCACAACAGAGCAAAACACCCCCGACGTGGATGTATGTCTGGCTGTCACTTCTGCTTAACGCTGGCATTTCCAGCTGCCTATACTGTTCCTCAGCTCGCTCGGATTTAAAGTAGGTGCTGCTGCCAACACTCTGTCAGAAAAATCTGCAATCTGAAGAGAAAACATAGATGCTCACTCTCCCCATTTAGTGGCTGGCCCACAACTTTTCACATGTCACTTACACATAACTCCATGTCTAGACCCAAATTCCAACACAAAGAAAACAGAAGCAGACTATTTGAAGGGCAGCTTCCCATCATGTTAGGTACAAAAAGAGATGTCTGTGCAGAAGTCTTCAGGCCTTATCACAGAGCATGTATACAAACACAACATATGAGATCGTTTCACACAGCCAGATTCCCCTTCTCATGTTTCTGTTGCTGGAGAATTTGCCCATCTATCTTCTTTATCTTTATATAATAGCATATTATTACACAATAGCCTCATTCAAGATCACAACTGAAAAAGCAACACCGACTACTTAAGATGTAGTGTCATTTGACAACTACCCAACTGCAGCTGCTGAGCAACGCATGGATCCATACAGTCTTTGCAGTGCTTTACAACAACAAGGCACAATTGCTCAGTATCTGACACACATAACAAACAGCCTTTGCAGCTCCCTGCCACAGCAGTTCAATGGAAGTTCCCTCCCATCATCCCTTTTCTCAGTAGCACACACGAGTTTTATAATTACAAAGACCACGCATATAACATGTGCCACGCAGAGGCACACAACACTCTTTTCAGCAGTGAAGAATTCCTAGACCCCACCTTGTATTTTATCACAGCACCCAAGTGCCACTCTAACTCTCTAGCCCAGGGCTTCCCACTATAGCAATGTTTTACCACTAACAGTATGCAAAGTTTTAGGGCAGGGTTAATACAGGTTCTCAAAGCAAATTTAGCACCTCCTGAGCTAGCATTCATAGGCTGGTAACACACCTGTTGTCAGTCAGGCCTTAAAACTCCAGCAGAGTCAGGTGTATTCAACATTAGCAGTCTCTAAAGAAAGGCATTGCAATGGTTATGCAATGGTCATGCGATGTCCCTTCCTCAGATGCAATATCCTGAAATCCCAGATAGGTTTTTCAAATCACTCAAAAGGGCAACAACTTCACCAGAAGTCACCCCCCCCCAGTGAACATAACCTTCACGTGATATGCTAGTTCTGACCACTCAGCATCAAATCTGAATGCCAAAACCCTTGCCCAAAAGCACAGTAGTAACCGCTAAACTTGCTACTTTGCCCAAATTCTTGCACTGTAACTACATTACATTCCACTGTTTATCACCATCCCTCACCTACCAGCCAGTTCAACTGAAAACCAAAACTCCTTTGGATAAAATGGTGCACAGCATTACTCATACTGCTAAGTGCCACACCTCAGGCCAGCAGCTGCTGCAATTCCGTGGTAAATGATGTACACACCTGAGGTTATGTATTCAGCAACCTTTGTGAAGGCACTCTGGGATCCATCTCAAACACAATGGGAATCCACTGGGATGAAAAGCCCTTTCTAAACCTCAGTTCCCCATCATTCAGCCAGAGCAATGGATATTGGCAAAACGTGTTTAACTTTAAAATAACATTTGTTTAGCAAAGACAGAATAAGGGTCCACCTAATTTACAGGACTATACTCCATAATCCTAAGTATTAAATCTTTCATTTCTCCTCTGTGAAACCCTGTAAATCTTACAAGTACTTTTTGTCTGCAAGCGTCTTCAGTTTTTCTCTTAGACACTCTGCATGTAGGAGTATGATGAATCGATAACCTCTCCACGAATAAATGAAGAAGCATCTTGGGAGCCAGTAAGTGTGGAGAAAATCATGCTCTGAATTCCTTACTCACAGAAAACACCAACCAAACTCTCTGTGACATTAAGGAAAGCCTGGATTTCACCCAAGATCCCTACAATACAATTGTCCAAGCAATTTGTGTGAAAGGAATGCCCTGAAGCTATAAATGGAAACTACTCCCTGCACAACTTCATCTCATCAGGAAGCAAAGCACATGGAACATTCAGCACAAACCACTTTTGCAGATCTACAGACCAATGAAGCTAAAAAGTTAGGTCAAGACTGAGCAGGAAAGGTAAAACAGCTTCAGTATCTAACATTTGATGATAGTAAAATCCAGAATCATAAAGAGTTTTTGCAAAGGAGGAGCAAGCAGAAATAAATACAATGGAACAACTGCTTAAGAGCTACAAAAGCACTAGCCAGCCATGCAGGTAACGAGGACTTGACTGAGTCTGAGGTAAACATTACTAATGCACCTAATACAGGTTTTGAAGAAGGTGGTATCAGGCATCTCTGAGGACACACTCGGATTTCCAGGGGCTAGCTGTGGAACCGCTGTGTACAATTTGCACTGATACCTCTTGCTCACTGTTTCAAATATGCTATTTTGGCCTCATGTCTAAATGAGGGTTTAGAACTCTGATTTTAAGGGGATGCAGATTAAAGATTTACAGCAGTTAGGCTGAAGGACATAACATAAATACTTTGTGGGGTCTGAAGTCTGCACTTGGCTTTTGGGAAAGAACCAAATCAGAAGGCAAGAAAGAAGTGATGAAAAAAGTAAGGGTTCCCTCTTCAAGGTGCAAAGCTTTAAAATATTGCAAGTAATATATAACCACCCGCGCTAAAATATCTGACATAAGTCAGTAAATACATGTATGTACTCCAAGACTACTGCCATGTAGCTAAGCTTTCTTCTGTCCTATATTTCACCCCTAAATGAAAATGATCCACTCTTCTGTCCGCTCACAAAACAAGAGTGCCCCTGAAGTGCACCTGAACAGGTACACGTATCTTCAGCATAATAAGCTTTTAGTGCCTAGGATATGAGGCTTATTTTGCTGTAACTTTGTAACTACCAAGGAAACTGATTCAGTTCAATTAACAGAAAACAGGTTTTGTATGTTCATTCTTTTTCCGTAACTTCATTAGTAGCATTATTACCTTATAAATATTCAGGTTCCTGAGTTCAATAAGGTAGAATGTGTATTTCTTCATGCCAAAGTACTTTCCAGGTGATGCTAGTCTATGTGCTGGAGTCTACCCCAGTCAAGCACCCTCAATTCAGGTTACTCCAACCACATTTATCCACTGACACTCGTGATCAACCTGAGACACCTGATCACACAGTCTCCTAAGGCAAAGTATGAAAACTCAACTTCAGAACTGAAGAAACCCAAGAGATGGAGGCCAAATTCTCACCACATGAGATGAGGGAGAGCAGTGCTGAGCTCTAAGCTGAAAGACCATTGAGCTCAGTATGATGGGAACGCAACACAACAAGTGCACTGAAGGGTCAAGAGGTGCCACTGACTGAAGGGAAGCAGATGCTTGGCAACAGGATTCCAACTAAGTGTTGATTACAGTTTCAACTTTTCAACAAGAGGACGGCTGTCTGAAGTGCTCAGAATAGTCTATTTAATTGTGTTCTGACCCCGAAAATTCCAAGAAGGAACACCAGCTAGTGAAAAAACTTAAAGCCTTTAACACAGAGCCCAGAAATTTTTACCTTCTGTTTTTTTAGGCAACAAAATCTGCTTCCCCTTCTAACACTACTATCCGTACACTGAAATGAA
Organism: Loriculus beryllinus; assembly: GCA_039877255.1. Classification (NCBI taxonomy): domain Eukaryota; kingdom Metazoa; phylum Chordata; class Aves; order Psittaciformes; family Psittacidae; genus Loriculus; species Loriculus beryllinus. The sequence continues at coordinate 26,601 of JBCJKH010029263.1, read as the reverse complement.
CATTGTCAGAGTAATCAGTAATTCTACTGAAGACTACTAAAGAAGAGATTAAATGAAGGTGAGACCTCTTAGAAGAGACCTTTGCCATTCACATATAGCTGCGAGGAACTACTGGTATCCCTGTAACATGAAAAGTGGAAAGGGCCTGAGCGTTGTAGTCAGCCAAGTGCAAGTGACAGAAAGACTCAGACACCGTCCCTACACTGTATCTCAACTTCTCATAATTAATCCTTGATCTTTTTGAACATGTGTATTATAACAGAATGAATGCAGGAGCCTGTACCTAAATCTGACCACTAACTTCACAAGGTGAAAAAAAAAACCATCATCAAATCAAGAGAAATGAAGCCTCATGAAAGGAAGCAGTATATATTTCAATCAGTACTTGAAAATACTTTTAAACTGCCTTTTGCCATGTAACTTATTCAACAAATAGTTAGGCTTTAACACAGACAGATCCTTCTGTCTCCAGTTTTTCTCTCCCTAACTCGTTGCCTTAGATCTTGATCTCTGGAATAGATGAAAATACAGCTTTCTGGAAAACATAATTCTGTAAGTTGACAGCTCTATTCCAGATTGCTACGATTCTATGGTTCTATATATCAAATGGCATTGCAAACAAGCACCATAATTAGCAACAGATCAGTCAATTGTATCTGTGTCAGAACTTCAATTCCAAAATTATCTCCTTCATATTTTACCTGGTAAAACCTGTAAAACAAGGTACAGGAGGGGACCGAACTGTAAAAGTAAGAGTTAAAATAAACACCAGCATTATCAAAATGAAACACTACAATACAAAGCTCCCAGGGAATGGGGGAAAAAAAAAGTAAAGCAAAATTATAATGAAAGCCCTCACATTTGGAGCTCTCTGTCTATCTTACAAGTAAAACACCTCTTTTTTTGGTGGAAGTATGTGTTACATTTGAGGAAATACACCAACTTCCATGTTTGAAACCCCAAGGCATCTTCTAACCCAGAAAAAACAGGTCTGCATCACCCATTTTTGCCTTCCAAAATCCCCCAGCTGCAGGTAGCTCTCCAAAACCAAGCCAAATCCCACACCTCTTTAACAGATTTTACTCAATCCTCATTTGGACTAACTCCTATAGGCTTGCTAGCTCTCACCTCCTCCAATCCTTTTACACTACTTTGTGTCAGCAACAGTTTGCCTAGGGTTTTGAGGGTGCAGATGTGGCCAGACCTGAGCAGACTCCCATGCAGCACAGACACACCTAAGAAATGCAGGTGAAGTAGTCACCTGTGCAGGGCCACAGTGCAGCACAGGGGTAGCTCTGCTTCTCAGAGCAAAGCTTTCAGAAGCACCTGGAAAACCTCCCTGATCATTTTGTGTTACATTTCAAACTGAAGTCTCATGAAAGACTTCAGATTTGAAGATGTGCACCCAGAGAGAGGGAAATCTCTCTCACAACTGGCTAGGCTGCACTATTGTCAGGTACAATCAGCTTGCTTGTTTGGGTAAATGAAATGCCCTGGCACATTTCCCAAACTGCCATTTTACCTTCCTCTCTCCCCCTCCCCTTATCCCCCCCCCCCTTTTTTTTCCTGCTTAATGGAAGATTATCAATCTCTGGAATCCCAAACACCATTAAAAGCTCAATGTTAGTTATGTTAGTACACAAACAGTTAAAAAACTCAATACATTCTGTATCCAAATTACTGATCTACTGAATTCAAATTCTTTAAAGTTATTCCTCAAATAAGATAATCTTCAAATGAAGTAAGGAACAACTTTTATACACCATCAATCTTTCCTGTTGAAGTTCGAACCAATATATCCTTCCACTGCATAAGAGAGTATGAGAATCCTAATGCAAACTTCTGTTAGATACTAAGCTGTGGACAATGTCAGCAGATGTCTCCATACAAATTCTGTCCTTGCAAAGATAAATTATGCTGCTTGCAAAGATTTAAAGAAGACAACCTACTTTTTCACTTGTTTCTCTTACCAGCTAACACTGTATAATCAATACAGTCAGGGGGATCCCCAATCTGGATCCCCAATCTTCTGTCCCCCTGCACTCAGAATGACTAAATCCTTATAAATACACATTTCCTACCTGTCCAACCAATATGCAAAGTGCCTCTGTCAGATAAAACACTGCATTAAAATGTGTTTTCAAACTCATAACCTACTGCACTGTACAACAAAGGAGCACGTACTGCCATTGTCGTCAGAATCTTCACTGCTGCTAGGAAGCCGACGTCGTTTCATGATCTCCCCGGGAAACAGCAGGCAGCCTGCAAAGCAATGAGACAGCACTTAACCCAAGATAATAATACACAGTCATCAAGTTGTGTTTCTGATGGCATTTGAAGATTTACAGCACACAAAGGAAAACAAACAACTTTAAACAGCGTCTGAAATACGAACAGTGAGTCTCTCAGGGATGCTTAATTAGGCAGGCATCAGATGAGCAAGTGAACAAGATTGGAGAGTATCGATGACAGCCCCACCAACACTTTCACCCCTAAGCAAGAGCGTACTTTGTTCTGAGAGGTCTTAAAATCACTAAATAGCTGCAGTCAATGTGCTTGACTTCCCCTGCCCATTCTGACACTGGATTTGTAACACAATAACATTTGTACTGCTTGTGTAAATATTTCCTTTGGCTAATATGGTACTGGAACCATTTTATTCCTGTTTAAAGTGCCAGATTTACAAAATCAAAGTTTAAAGTCATCCACGTATATATATGTGTGTGCATTTATATATACAAACATATGAAAGAAGTATCAGCAGTAGCCAGCCAAGTTTTCCCACACTGACTAAACATGCACCACCTATGCCTTGGAAAGCACCACCCTCTCCAGTAGAAGTGTTAATTCCTCCTGCAGGCACATGCCCAACACTGTTCTTCAGGAATCAGACCACCAACTGACTGCACAGAAGCTCCTATAAACTGCCAGACTTCTACCAATATTGAGTTCAACTGCACATGAGCCAGCGATGTAAAGACAAAAAGTTCAGTATCTTTTTAACTGCTATTCA
>JBCJKH010029263.1:0-23488 GCA_039877255.1 Loriculus beryllinus | reverse complement strand
TCTTTTTAACTGCTATTCACAGGGTGTTGGTATTTTCACAAGTATTCTCTATGGAATGAAATCAAATTCAGAAAGACTAAAGAAGCTGTAAATAGCTAGTGCGCATTTACACGTATAAAGCTATTAAAAGGTGTAAGCTGAAGAGCAGAAAAAGCGTGACAAGTGTAGAACGGCACATCCACCATGAGTTAAAATTACAAGAATCCTAGAAGCAGATCAAACCCCTTGATTCTGTGCTTATCACACATCAATCACAGTATCAATAAGGTCTGAGTGTTCTGCTAGCAGCAAAGCCCTCATACGTACCTCAGAGGCACAGATTTGGAAATCAGGATGCTGAAATATTTCTTTGCTTCTAGGTATATGCAGAAAATCTAACCTCATTTTCACATGAGCTTTCTTAGAAAGCTTTCAACAAACCTCTTTTCACTGAGCCTTCCTTTTTCACATTATACTTGCAAACAGAGGTGGGGGAAAGCCTCCCTCCCAGAGAGTTACCTTCCAAAGTGGGATTTAACATGGTTGTCTGTGAAACTTCCAGCAGTTTTGAGTTGCAAACTTCACTCACTGAAGGTAAACTGAATGGTTCACTTCACCAAAACCTTCTGTTATCATTTCACAGAGTAGAAGTTCACAGATAATGTCTGATGCCAGAGAATAAAGAATCATAAATGATAACCTCTTACAGTGCAAGCATTCTCTCTGAAAGAATTGCTTTGAAGCAGACCAGAACTCTGTGTGTATGGCAGACAGAAATGCTGCCAATGAATAAACACCCAGATCACCCTGGACCATCAAAGTCATCTGAATACACATCTGGTATAAATGCAGTAGGTCCAGAGCCAAGTTCTGACACAATCACGTATCATAGAAAGCCAACATTCAGGTCTAGAACAGGCCAAGACTGAAAAATCAATTAGCTGCTACAAGGCCAAGGCTATGGAAGAAAATAAAAAAATAAGTTATCTCAAAAATGTAGCTGGGATATTCCTGGTCAAAAATCTTCATTTCTTGGTTCATGGCTGCATGGTCTGAAAAATACTATGTACCCTAACGCAGAGTAGCGTAGTGTATATACACTGAGACACACTCATGACCTTGCAAGGAGTAAGAAAATCTGACTTCCTACTCCTCCACATCTTTCTGGTTACATGGGTTTTGAGTTCATCTTTCCCCATCCTTTCGGGAAGACCAGGAAGCTTCTCCTTCCTACCTGGTACTTAAAAAAATCCCCAACAAACTAAACGGTTTTGTTGCTGGCATTGTTTAAAGGAAAGAGTGGTATTCACACCTCCCTGTCCAAACACTCTCCATAGTTCTGCAGGAAAAAAGAGAAGATAGAACAGAAGCCACCTTCCCGCAGTACAGAATATTAGGTAAGATAGCTAATTTCCTTGTCCACTCTGGTCAGGTTTCTGAAGCTGGCTTGTGAAAAGCTTGTGCTCTCAAAAATAACAGCCAAAGAAACACATCATCTGATGAAGCTTCTGTGAAATTCCTTTAGAGAAGCTGGGGGGAAGAGTTAAAATCCAGGGATCTCATGTTCTCATCTCTGAACCTGAGTTTACAGGGAGCTAAATCACAGACGGAAAAATCCGTATTTGGCTTCTGAGACCAAGTCTCAAAACTCCCAAGATCAATGCCCTGCATCTTTTGCCATTATAATAAAACAGCTTTCTTCAACTTCTAAAATAATTTTACACTGTTCCCACCAGATGTTCATATCCACAGATCAGAAAACACATTCCAGAGATAACACTACAACAGCTAATAAGAACTACAACCACACCGATTGAAATGCTGCTGTCCTTTAGGGTATCACAGTGCCTGTAGCTCAAGACCTATTGGTTTCTACTGGGTGATGGTGACCTCAAAGTCACTCAAGAACTGCATTTGAAATAAACCCAGTGCTGGTTAGGTGCAGACTGAAGGTACAGGCTTTCCCTGTTCAACCACATTTTCCCAGCATGTTTAGAGAATACTACAAATTCAAGTAACGCTCTTTTAATTTTCAAGAAGAAGGAAAACAAAAATCAACAAACTTATAGTAACTCTTTTCATTAACTAAAAATAAGGAGGTATCACTAGTACACTGAAAAAGGCAGAAATGGAAGAGCTATCAAACTTTCCAGTAACTTTACTTATTTCCTTCTCCTTCCTTCCCTCATCTAAAATTTGAGGGCCAGAAATATTACTTTCATGTTAATTTCTTGCCCTTCACAGCCATGAAAACGTTGTTGGTTTTCACCTGACTTTATCCTGACCCACACTTACGATACCCGGGTGCACACACAATGCATCTGGTCCGACTCGGAGCCCATTAAAATGTATTCTGAAACTAAAGTACACCTGTCAATTCCAACGAGTCAGAAGTAAATGCAGGTTCAAGCCTGACTGCACCACAGCTAGTTTAATGGCACATACTGGCTTTGATCACCATACTTGTAAGTAAAATAAGCATAAAAAGGGTGAGATATTTAAGACAAGCTTTCAAATTCACACCAAGAGGAAGTAAAAACTACGCACCCGGTCATCCGGGTCATCAGTGGCTCTCCCATCCTTTCTCATCATGCCAGCTCTGGAAGCAAAGCTTTACTCATTGATTAGGTACAAAGTTCAAACATACAAACACAACTCTGGATTTACATGGTACATTTTTAAAGATAAGATTGCACTGCGTGAAATGTTTCTTCTGGCTACTGCATTCTGGAGAAAGCACTAAACTTTTCCTCACATGCTTGTAAAATGCTATGCAAATGAAATGACTGGATGATATTCCTATAATCAATGTCAGGCCACAAAATCACACTTGGATTTACAGATCCTTGTGGAGGTGACCAACAAACATCTAATTCTACACACGTAACTAGACACAGATAGAAATACAGACACTGCTGCCCACTTCTGAGTATCTGTTGGCAGATGCAGTACAGTGGGTTAGAACCAGGAACGTGACACGGTACAGCAAATTCACCGGTCACTATTTTTACCAGTATGCATTACCATGCTCCTCTGATCACAGAGCCAACAAAATCCACAACCATGCTGGGCAGTAACACCAAGATCCCTCTTCTTACTTTTATTTCTTCTACGCTGAAGTCCCAGGAGTTGCACAGGTTAAGAGTGAAAAAAAATCCACATCCTTATTCCTAGCTTCTTCAGAGCAGAAATCCCCCATAAAGCTGGCACAGCAGTACACCCATGTGCAACACATCCCAGAACTGTTTATGTTACTACTGCACGCTTGAGAACATCATATACTTTTTCCTCTCTGTTTGACTCCAGTAGAGAGACATGATCAAAAAAGAAGATATAAAGTGTGTCACTCTCTGTTATGCAAATAGCTAAATGGAACCAGATTTTGAAAAATAATTATACATGAAAAAAATCTATATCCTCAGGTCAAAAGTTTTACATAGCACAACTCTTACTAAAGTATTTTCAAGGGCTGTATAAACTTCTGGGTAAAAGGAGTGTATAATTGAAGCCCTGACAATTAACTGTAACCATGCTAACATGTGTCACGACAATGAAGTGCACTGAACAGCTGCAGAGACAGAATGGGAAGAAAGCAGAATTAGGACAGATGTACACCCTGAAGACAAACCAAAAAACTAGCTTTTACTGAAAGTAACCCACTAACTACAATGAAACTGAGACCTAATTATCTCTAGTAAACAACAAATCGCTTCAAAGCACTTATTATACAAACGGAAGTGTGACACAGTCTTAATGACATGGATAGTAGATGAAGACATTTGGCTTGTGTCTCACGAACAGGTAAAATCCATGCAGAACTTTATTATTCCTCTTTAATCCCTAGGAAAGCTTTGACAGCAACATTTGATGGTCACGAGCAAAAAAGTTATTTAATTAAATACTGCAATACTACATAGCACAGCCCACAGGATAAAAGAGCCACAGACCTTGAATTTGGAGAAAAAAAGTCTTCCAAGTCTCACGAAACAAGAAAGCATGTCCCAATGCCAAGAGTGCTCTCCACAAGGAATATTCCTGCTGACTTCAGCACACCTATTCAAAGTTTGACAAGGAAAGGCAGAAGAACAATTTGGACGCAGGAGCGCAACACTTTTCAGCAAGCCATATGCTTATTTATGCACCTGTGCAAGTCACTTCCTAACACTACCCTGCAACCTGGGCAGTGGCAGGAAACCATTCCCAAACTGTGCCCGTGAAACTGACTGCCCAAAACCTTGAGCAACGATAAACTGGGCTCCATGAATTGATCCAACCCGCCCTGCACCCATCGCAGTTCATCTCTTCCATAGAGAGAAAGCTGTCAGCTTGGTCAGCTCCAGCTGAAAACAGGAGCGCAAAGCAGCAGTACTAACCACATGCAGAAAACATTTGAGGGAAGACTGGAAGGGTTTGGGTTGTTCGGGTTTTTTTACAGTATTCTGTGAATTGGGAATGAAACCAGAGAAGCTGGAAGGGAAATTTGCAGCTGTGAGGGGAAAGGGGAGTTTATTATTATTATTTTAAACATATGTATTAAACGTAGCTCAAAAGCAAGAAGCGAGTGGTATCTGATGCCAGAGGGAAAATCCTGCAACTAAAACGTACAACCCTTGCTGTTTCAACAATATCCCACTGAGTGTGAGAAACCTCCAGAAATAGAATCATAACAAGCATATTTTGGCATAACTTTTACGAAGGCTTTAGGTTTGCAAGTGTGGGAAGCTTTTGACTTGCTTAAAAGACAGCACCTGCTTAAAAAGGAAATTAGTCCAAATCACAGCTACATCTTCCTCTAAAAAGAAAACCCAAACCCCAGGCTGGCATGAAAGCATCCTCCTGCTTTTATGTTAAAGTGTCAACTAAAATGTGTTGCTAAATGCTATCAGAATTTCTAACAGTACCTAGCAGCTACCAAGAAGCAGCAATCTATTTTTAACGCTCGTGCGCGGCCACACAAACCACACATTGGAGAAGGACGTTTTACAAGGGCATGCAGTGACAGGACAAGGAAGAATGACTTTAACTGACAGAAGAGAGGTTTACATTGGCTATTACGAGTGAGTTCTTCCCTGTGAGGGTGCTGAAGCCCTGGCACAGGCTGCCCAGCCCCATCCCTGGCAGTGTTCAAGGCCAAGCCGAACGGGACCTGGAGCAACCTGGTCTAGAACCCAAAGCCGTTCTATGATTCTGTGTCACACATGGCCAGCCCTTGCCGCGCTAGTGACAGGTCTCAAAATCCCGCGGACTCCGCCGACAGGCGACCCTAATAAACTCTACCCCCATAAAGCTGTCAGCAGAGGGAGAGGCTAGTGAGAGGACGCCCTCGTCCGGGAAGCCGTGGCTTTCTGCACCGCCTTCCAGGTGAGCTGTGCCTCTCCCTACCGACGCCAACGAGCCGGCGGTGCGGTGAGGGGCGGCCTTTGCTGCGAGTGGAAGCCGGGGCTCCAAGACTAAATTCAAACCCGGCGCCTACCGCCGAGCGCTCACCGGCTCTCTGCCGGCCGGGTACCGGCTCCTTCCTCCTCCTTCTCCCCTCAGCTCCCGGCCCGGCGGGCGGCGGCTGCCCACCCTGGAGCTGCCGAAGCACGGCCAGCGGCGGGCAGAAGGAAGGAGAGAAGCGGCCTCGCTGCACCGCGGTGGCACCTTCCCGAGCAGCGGCACGGCCGCCAGTTTCCATTTGAAACGGCCCGGCTCGTCCCCTCGTCCTCCTCTTGGCTCCCTCTGCCTCTCCTCTCCCCTCCGCCGTCGGCAGCACCAATCCGCTCGGCCCCGGCCACAAATCAAACTCGGTACCCTCAGCCCAGCTGCCTCTCCCCCGAAACCCTGGCACTGCCCGAAATGCCCGAAGCACCTTTCCGACCCCTCCATCCCCATCGCCCCGTTGCGGCGGGGGAGACGGGACGGCGGTTTGGCGGATGAAGCAGCATCAGCAGCACGGACGAGACTTGAGCTCATTTTGTGTCTGTCTCTCCTCCCACTCCCAGACAGTTCTGGAAACTGTGTATCACCTCTTGTCACAGGAAACCAACCAGCAGGCGGTGCAAACAAACAAACACCCTCTGCCTCCACCCTCCCAAAATAACGACCGCCCCACCGCCTATCGCTAATTAACGGGCGGGCGCGAACCGCAGGGAAAAGCAGAAAATGAAAATTAGAATAAAACCCCAAAACGGCCTCGGAACGGAGGCGGCTGCCCGAGCCCAGGGACCAGCGGCAGCCGGGCGGCTTTGTCTAATTCCGTCAAGTGGAATACCGCTGGAGAAGCGCTCACTTCCAACGGGAGGCCGAGGCCGGGCCGCCGCAGGGCACAGAGCGGTTACCTCAGCACAGCCCCATCCCGCCCGCAGTGGGATCGCGGAGCTGCCCAAACCGGCGCCCAACCAACTTCTGGCCTTTGCCTCCGTTCCCCGGCGCTAGGATTCTCGCTCTGTTACGTTCGCCTTTCAACACCGCCTGTGACGTTTCCTTCCCTCGTCAACAAACTCGGGCACGGCCGCACCGAGCACCCCGGCAGAGCTGGGTCCTGCCCGGAGCCCCCCCCGCCGCAGTTACCACACTTCAAACCATCCCGGGCCCGTTCTCACACCGCCCCCCCCCGGGGCCGCCCTGCACCTGCCGGCCTCAGCGCTGCCTCCCCTGCCCGGCGGGGCTGCTCGCAACACGTGTGTACCCCGGGCTCCACAACGGGACACAACGTGCGCTCCGCGGGGCACAAGGCGCGGGTACGGGCGCACCTCTGGCGACCCACCCGTCACTGTCCGCCTCCAACGGAGCTGCCACCGGTGCCCGTGCCCTGGCGCACTCCCTCCCGCGCTCAGGCAGTGCACGGCTGGGCCGGCCGCGGAGCGGAACAACTTGTGCTTAATTTCACCGATGAGCAGTTTTTATGCTTTCCAAGCATTGGGGGTTTTTTTTCTACAAGCGAAAGCCAAGTGCGCCCGGGCGGGTTCAGTGTAGTTACCACAGAGCTGCTTGTGCACACCCTGAACACCTCCTCCCCCACGCACACGCTCCCGGCGGTGGGTCTAGCGGACATGTGGGTAACACGGTGACAGGCAGTGGCCATGGCTCCCCCCGCCCCCTTCCCACACATCCCCATCCGAGCAGGACCAGCGCTCTACTATTGCCATCTGTCTACCAAGTTACTCCAATGCTTCCCGCTTCCCGCGGCGGGCGATGTCCCCGGGGCTCTCCCTCCGGCACAGCCCGAGGCGCGGGGCCGGCGCTCCGCTGGCCTCAGCACCTCGGGAGCTGCGCGGTCCTCGCCCGCAGCGCCGGAACAAAAACCCGGCCGCCGGTGCCGGCACAGGCGGTGTCACCGGCGCAGCCTCCCCGCCGTGTTCCCACCGCCCCGTCCCTCCCTCCCTCCCTCCCTCCCGCTCCGGCCCGGCACAAGTTGCTTGTGGGATAGCGGAGCCGCAAGTCGGCCGCCTCGCCTCGCCTTCCCTCCCCTCCCCTCGCCCCGCACCGAGCCGCGCGGCTCTTGGCGCCATGTTAATGACGTACTATCTTATTTCCACTAGGCAGCGACCTTCGGCACCGAACTGCTCTCCCGCCGCCTCCGGAGCGACAAAAAAACCCCATCAAATATGGCTGTGCTGGCGGCTTCCCCCGGCTGGCGCGGCCGCGGTGGCGGCGGGCACGGTTACCTGCTGGCGGCGGCGGCGGGGCGGCGGCGGAGAGGGCGGGTAGCGCGGCCGGGCTCCCCCTGCGCGGAGGGCTCGGGGCCGCCTCATGAGTTCGGCGCGGCGGCGGAGAGCGGCTCCCTGCGCCGCACAGAGCCCACAGACACACAGAGACTCCCTCTGACTGACGTTTGTACTTGTTATGGAGGAAGGACTCCGTGAATCAAACTCGTTTCTGGGTCACTGCTGCCACAGGGGGGAGCTACTTTAATCCCCTGCCAAAACGGGAAGGCTAGGGAAGGGGGGGGGGGGGGATAATAATCGCGTACCGCCAGGGAGGGGGCGGCCCCGTGGGAGCCGCCGTTAACTCTTGGCAGGCCGGGCCCGTCTCGCAGCCGCCACCGTTCCCGTCGAGGTGCTCAGCACCCGCTTATGCCCGCTTGGCCGGAGACCGGGACCGCGTCCGCGCTGGTGTTGGAGCTCGCTCGCAGAGGACGAGAGGAGCCGACGGCGCAGGGCTGGCGGCTGGGAAACGAATGGTGTCTGCACCCAGGTCCCGCCCGTGGCACTGCTGGCGTTACCCTGAGACCGTTGCTTCTCCTCTCCTCTCCTCTCCCCAAAATTCCAGCCGATTTCACAAGCAGGAACTACAGTGCCGCACAGGCTCCCTGTGAGTAACGCACGGCGTGCTGGGTTTGAGGCAGAGAAACTGAGGCACCCAAGAGTTAAACGGTGCGGCCGCATACGCAGTGAGTAATTGCCAGGGCAAGAATAAAACTGCAGGGTCCCCGTTTCAGCCGCAGCGCTACCCCTCCAGCTCCCAACTTTGACGCTAAGCAAGGACCAGAAAGAGCTAACGCACGCTGCGGTTCAGTTCACATCTTTCTAGCAGGAAACCAAATTATCTTAAATTGGCACCAAATTACATGCTAAAGTTCCCATTATCAAAAAAAAAAAAAAAAGTATGAATGCGTATTTCTTTATTTTCCGCATAAATCACTTTACCTCATGCCAGGCACCCGTGCTCCCTGACTGAAGGAGAACTCCCCCTTTTGAGCAGAGTTCCCGAGCAAATGCAGTGTGAGGTAATGAGCACCATGGAGAAGATTCAGCATAATCTCAGAATTAAGGCAATCTGTGGAACGCGATCCCCATAACCGCAGATACAAATTAACACAGCCTCCACAGCAGTCTGCCAGAGAATCCCACCTTAGCTCAGTAGAGGAACTGGGTCATTACTCATCCATGCAAACGGAGCCATTCATCCTGCCGTCTCACCCACCTACCTACCCAAGAATGAAACAGGACTTGCATTGCTACGCATCCTAAGAAGTTGTACTTCACTACAAAACTATCCTTTCCCTCCCCGAAGATATTTTTTCACTGTGAAAATAGGACAGTTGTGGGTTTATACGTAGAACAGCCTGAAGCATCTTCAGGTCGTAGACCCTAAAACCCTTTGATTCTCTTTGTTTTCATCTCCGTGAAAATCAGAAAACACACCAAATTGCTGTATTCTCCTGCACTTACCTGGATGTCCAGACCAGCACTCCAGTTAAAGTCATTCATATTCACAGGATCAAGGCTTCCGCTCGTTGCCATTCAGGGCACCTGTGATCATATGTATAAACCCTGGAACAGGTTAGTTCAGAGGATTTTTTCACTCAGTGATCTGCAGGCCCCTTGGGGGCTCATGGACTACTTCTTACTTTATTATAATAAATAATGTCACTAGACTGTGTGCCTCCTTCAGTCATCTTTGTATCAGTATTAACACACATTCCGGGAGCATTCAAAGAATACGTATAAGGCTTGGAATCAGGCTTTGTACTACCACACAGAACTTCTGGTCCCTTCTCCAAGTTGTTTCATCATATTTTTCTTTTTTCCTTGATTTTTTGATGTAGTTTCTTGATTTCTCTTGCTTGACTTATTTCTGAGCAAATGCACAAAGACAAGGAAAGAATATTTGTCTTTTCAGCACTTTTTTCCCAGCCTTTCATGGAAATCTGTTGCTGCAGCAGTGTCTGATAAAATACTTTAACTTCTTCCCCCCTTTCCTTCTTCCCTTCTCCACCCCTTTTGAGGAGGAATCTTTTCCACTAATTCTTGCTGTCTCCACACAGGAAGATGGAGCTAATGATGTTGGAGCTAATGATGTTGAGTTCCTTCCCACTGTTAAACTTAGCCCAAGTATTACTCAGAACCCGAATCTACTCTTCTGCTCTTTTAGTTCCAGTTCTTAGGAACTTCTACTTCCATTTTCTCCTTCTTTATTTGGAAGATTAGAAACTTGAGAGGAAGAACACAGTCCAGATCCAAACCAGCACTGCCTTTAGCTCACACCTAGTCTTCAAGCGTAAGAACTTCTGGAGAACATTAGCATCTTCTGTGAGATGTGTGCATATTGCAGTGAAATAAGGTGGATAAATAGTTGAGCCAAATCCTATTGAGATCTCTTTTGTCTCTAGTTAGTCTACTCACATGCATATCATGCATATGTGAATCTATGCTGCTTACAAATTGCCTAAGCACAGTATTTTTAACTCCTGCAGAAATAAAACTTGCTCACACCACTCATGTATGGGCTGTAGAGGAACATGGTTATCACAGTTCTGCCTAATCCAAATACAGCATTTATGGCAACACAGCACCTGGCCACTTCACAAAATAATGCACAAAAATTAATCGGTTCTCTGGCTTTTTCTTCCTTCTCTTTATCTAGAAGCTCTGAATTTTGGTGTGTCTGGATTAAGGAGGCCAAAAAGCCTAAGCCCAGGTAGTATGTTGTTTCCTTTTACTCTGAATCTGAGGTTTACAGCTCCCAGGATTGCTTGTAGGAGTGATTTGCATTTTCACAGGCCATACTCCAAAGATGTGCTTTTCTCCTGTGCACACAAGCCTCATTTTTCTGTTTTATAGTTCCTTTGTTTTATTGAAATATAATTGTTGTGAGAGTTTACTAACTGGGTGTATGAGCCAGTACCCCAGTACAGGAGAAGCTGTACCATTAAGGGATGAGGATGGAGAGGGATGAAAATGGATCTTTACAGCGGAACATTATATTTAACATACTATCAAACATGGTGCTTGTAATAGGTAGACTAGTCTTTTTAATGACAACATTTGTGAAATAGAGATTATAATATTCATTTTACGTTTTGGTAGGCAGGGGCATACAAAGGTTAAGTCATTTGCACCAGTCACGTGTTAAGTCAGCATTAAAACCAAGAATAGAAACCTAAAGTCATGCCTCTCCATCCAAGGTTTCTAATGATTAAACTATATCCTCTCCTTTGGCCTGGCCTGTAGCACATAACACAGTACAAAGTATCCCTCCATGACATTTGGCACATAGATATCTTAAAATATTCTTGCAAACACAGTTATTACATGGATATGCATCTGCCGACATTGTGTATTCATCTGAAAGTGAACTGGTAATGGGTAAGTCCAATAGGTAAAGTCTACTAAATTCCAAAATCTAAAGGAACAGCTGCTGAAACCAAGTGTTTCTAAATTACTTGAATTGAAAAGCGGAAGCTGACAGGAAAACAGTAGAACAAGAACCTCAAGGGAGCAACTAGAAGCAGGCGGTTAACTTGCAGGTCTGTGAGTTAAGCAGGGTGAAGCTGATGCATTAACTTTTAAGGTAAACAACACCATTTTGTACATGATGAGAAAAGTAATTAGCAGGCAGGGTAATGCCCTAAGTACAGGAAGAATGGATTGTGAAAACCTCAGGCAAGTGCAAGTTTAGCAGCAGCAGATCAAATCTCAGTTGACGTATACACACGTGCCTATCTGGCAGCTCATCAAGCAACATTACACTGGCTAATCTAAATGAACTTCAATATTAAATTGTGTTTATGCTGGCATAAATCATGTAGGGAAAGAAAGGTGCTGTGACAAGACTCATAGAAGGTTTCAAAGAATCTGATTACAGATTTTCTGATTGCAGAGTGCATCCTGAGAGCCGCTTGCTAAAAGTGGAATAGTGGCACCAGTTTATTGGGGAAACACAAAAATACCGATTTCTTTTTTCAGTAACAACCTGGTGCCAAAATGACCTAAAGAAAAAGGCAGCTTCAACTCTGGATCCTTAGGAGTCAGAAAAAGATTAAACTTGAAAAAAAAAAAAAAAAGAAAAAAATCAGCTGTTGAAATTGCTCTGAGCAATTTGTGGTAACATTTCTGGAAAGAGCAGAAACCTTTGAAGTATCTTCCCATGTGGCCCTTTTGGGTTCCACTCGGTACTTTATGGAATTGCCCCAGAGTAGTTTCTATTTGCGGTCTCCTCCGGGACAGCCTCTTCCAAATGTGATGACTCACAGTTCATTGAAGTTAAAGCTGTTTCCAGACCACAAAACTGAGGTGTGCCACAAGGGCCAAGAGATCATACACTCCATGGCAGAAAACATGGCTAGGAGAATCAGACATAAGTTTCAATGCAGAAGAGATTCCCTGAACATCTTCAGTAGCTGTAGGTCCCTCTCCTCAGTTTACCAGCTTAGCAGTTTCCGTGCTCGAAATCCCCTTTAGGGAATGTGTCAATCATAATTTTGACAAAAGGCAAATTTTCTTACAGTGTTGTAGAACCACAGACCGTTTTGTGTTGAAAGGGACCTTAAAGCTCATCCTGTTCCAACTCCCTGCCACAGGCAGGGACACTTCCGCTAGACCAGGTTGCTCAAAGCCCTGTCCAGCCTGGTCTGGAACACTATTTCCTAGCTAGAAATACAATAATTTCAGATGCAGTTGTCCTGAAATATGTCCTTCAAATATTAGTAACTTTAGCTCAATAGTACACAAGATATAAGGCCACGAGGGTGTAAAGAAGCCACTACTTGTAAATAAAGGAAACTTAAGTGAAACAAATAGTCAACTGTTGTTTACTTCAGTTATTTTACTTTACCAATTACATGGTTTAGAAATTAAGCTATTCAGGGTTTAACACATAGGAAAACTAAATTGAATGTCTGTGGCAGTATTGATTGCTGAGCTTTTCTACGGTTTCACTGCAGGAGTAAGAACAAAACAATAACAGTTCAGAAAGTTTTAATTGGCATAAGTGTAATAAAAGCTGCCTCACATACCTCCATTTCACTGTTACATATATTCAGAGGTTCAACACTACCAAACAGGACTTGCAACAAGAGGCTCAGAATACCCAGTGCAAAAGAATCCTTACACAACAGAGGGAGTTGAGCCCTTCTCTAACCACCCTCCCAAAAAAAGGGGTGGAGTATTGGGATACACAAGGCAGTTTATCCCATAGATAAATGAGCCACATAACCTTGCAGCAAATGGCATTAGCTGCCTCTCTGATCCAGCCAGCATTAATACATACCCAACACAACACAGTCTCATGCTGTTACTTTTCCGCTTTGCTAAGAGCTTTTCAGAAATACACACTCAGGAGGAAATGCACAAACAACAGAAAATCCGCAGTACCCTTATCAGGTAGAGAATTATTATCTATTTTGCACGTAAGACATTGAGGCATAATGGCAAGAGAGAGACAAATAAAAGCTGCACCTGGCAAAGCAAAGAGACTCAATCATATCCAACCCTAACTTACTGCAAGAAGTTACTCCTTCAAAGCTGTTTGAAACTAAACAGTATAAAAGGTCAGCTACCTTTAATGTTGCATTTGAACACTGGATGTGTCTAAGCCCAAATTTCTGCTTCAGACTCCAGGAGAGCAAGGAGAGTCACAGGAGGCAGCAGAATCTTTGCAATATGAAGATGTTCATAGGCAGAATCTCGAGCAGCTGCACAGTAAATTTTCACTGCACATACTGCAAGCGCTCAGGATGTAAACAGCCCTCAAGTCATTTCGTACCGTCTATAACAGGAATTCTGAAGTTCCTTTTTTTTTTTAATGGACAAAGGACAGTATAGCTTATTTAGAGGTTTCATCTCCTTTGCTACTGCTCAAAGTCGAGACTGCCACAGACATATATAACTAAGCACACAGTGAAGAATGAAGAAAACTTGGACATCAAATCATTACTCTGGCTCCTGTGAACTTTGCTTCACTAAGCAAAAAAACCTGCAGCAAACAAAATAGGCTCTGACCTTCCAGAACAACATGAAAAAAAAAAAAGGAAAAGTCTGATCTGCTTATGTGGGCAGATTTTGGCACCAGGTAAACATCTCTGTTTGCTCCTCAAATTACACAACTCGGAAAGACTCCCTCTTTTATCCAGGACATGCTTTTAAACCATCACGCATGTATGTTTCTTTGACAATCTGAGGCAGATTACTTTGCTCACACGGAAGTGCAAGCACTGGGGCAAAGTCAGTGTGCCAAGTGCCTTGTAACCTGGTATCTCTAAAGGAGGAATGGGCATATCCTACATCGAGCACACGTATCCACAGTATGGATACCACAGCTGGAAACACAGTTCCAGCCTACTCTGCTTCTCAAATACTCAGCCAACCATAGCAGCATCTCTGCCCTTGGCCAAAGCTAAAGGTGAGCCCACAGTGTCTCAGATCTCTCCTGGAAAAGGGCCCAACTACTTAAGGGAGCCAGGCAGAGTCTTCAGCCCCAGCACATCAGGAGAGGGGGAAAGTTTATAGAAGATAAGTGCAGGAAAGCCTGAAAGAGCTCCAGGACCGTAGTACAGTCCCATGCCAGAGTACAACTTGTACTGGCACTCTGCTGTATTACTCTGGATTGACAACATCTGTAATAAAACACATATTAAGTGACAGGATGGACAGATGCACAGCAAGAGTGAGGAACTGCTCCTCTCCCACATGCTGGTGCTGAAGCCTAGAGCTCTGCCTAGGCCCTACCTTTACATGTTTATGTTATGCTTTACAAAGAGCTCCTCCTGTGGGTTCTTTGGGGTTCCCCCCCCTCTCCTTTTAAATGAAACTAAACATCTTTCATGACTGCCTTAATGAACTGCTGCAGGTGTTGTGCACTCAGTAGTGCCTGACACTCACCTCAAATATTCTAGTTAGCTTGCTTGCAGGAGTTTGATTGCAGTGAAGGAAACCAGTGACAGCAAAAAGGTCCCAAACCTCAGGTAAAGTAATGAGAATTCAAGATCACTGACTGCGTAAGCCCGGTTGCTTTGTATTGAAATGTGTACATCTGTCATATGCTGTCCCCAGCAAGGGAGCCTCAGTGACTGAGCTGGTTACCCTTCACAGTACAATGAACATCAGCTGGTTAAGTGTTTTGAATCCTTTTAAGGTTGCCAAAGATACACTAATACTCCAAATTCTGTATTTTTCCATGAAAAATAGAGGTCCAGAAAATCAAGCTACAGCATACGCACAAAATCTTTCTCTACTACATACACACATGCATGCTTTGTTTTTGCAAGTATCTCAAAGTCTGGATATCTCCAAGCCTAGCTAAGGGAAGAAGACTTCAGTACTTGTCTTACTTTAAAAATTCCTTGCATGTACCTATTGGAACCAAAAGCAGGAGTTGAAAGTCTCTTCTCACCAGGAATGCGGGTTTATGCCACTTACATCTGTGGAGCCAGGATTCTTCCTGAGCTTATGTTTTATAATTGCAGAGAATTCTATGTAGCCGTTGCTGTTCAGACTCTGTGATGTGTTTTAATAAACTGATTTCTCCAACACGGCACACTACCCTGACTGAAGACCAACATCTCAACCTGAACATCCAACAAGGATTTAATTGACAGAGGGTTTAAAAGCTGCATGTCATTTTTAGCACATGCACCAAATGAAATCATACTGCTACACTAACCCAGTTTACACTTCCTAGCACAAAACCAGACACATTTAACTCTGAGAATTTAGGCCAGGTCCAGGAGTATTAAGCACAAGTGAAAAATGTGCTAGGTTGCAGAGACCAGGTTCAAAGGACTTTGATGTCTTAGGCTGAAAATGTAGTTCAGCAAATTCTGCTCCTTTGTCTCACTCTGGAATAGTCTAAACTTACACAGTACCTCCCTGCACGATTGCAACATTCCTTGAAGATCTGCAGCTCTTATTTGTCTGGCATGATCAGAACTGCTTGAGTTTGCATAATGAGGTCATGGCTCCAGCCTCAGCCCAGTGAAGCCAGATGCGATGGTCTAGGGCTACTTATTGGTTAGATGCTTCCACTTGCTCCACGTTGAATTTCGCAACCCAGCGCCACAGAGCCAAAGAGCCTGCTTGTTCTCATCCTGCTTTGTGACTTGGATGCATTCTGTTGCACAATGCCTCAACTTTAATAAAAGGGATGGAGAACACACATCTCTGCCTAAGTTTGGAGGTAAACCATTATATCTCATGTCTTTTTACTTACTTTGTTCTGGCTACACTGCTTTTTTACAGGGAGAAACTTAATGCTTGATTCATTTTTTAAAACAACACTACTATTTAAGGTCTGAAACGTGCATAACACTTTTGCTAGCTATGCTACAGACAGAGGACACCAACTAGGATACCTAAACTCTTTTGTACTTTTAACCTATATTAATAGTACCAGTAATTCAGCTAACACTTTCCTATTGAGCAATCATTTTGTTCCCCGTACAGGAAAGTCTTCACCATATGGAGGCCACAGTCTGCAGGAATAGACAAATAAGACATTTTCTGAGAGCTGAAGTTCATAAGGACATTACAGTGCTTCACACTGACAGCAAACCACATGAATTTCCTTCAGAAAAAAACAAAAAACAAACAAAAAACCCACCAAAAAAAAGCCTTTTGAAAGAAATAAGTGAAGTTCCAACTCTTTTTTTCTTTGCACTGAGGCTACGTCACTTATCTCTTGGGTACAGATGACACCAACAGCCAGTTGCCTGGACTCCTGTTAAGTTATCAGCTTCCTTTAAATAGTTTGAGGGAAGAAAAACAGCAAGAAGGCTGCATAGGGGTGTGGTAAGGCCTGGTCTTGAGCCTAATTTTGAAAACGGTGTCCATTTGGCCTCCATTTGTTGTTCTACAGGTTTTCATATACAAACACTTCTCATTTGTGCATGCAGACTCGGTAGCTGCATACGTTAAGTACCCAAACTGCACAGAATGCAGGCACAGCACCTGCACACACTAAAGCTGTCTCTAGACAAGTTGTAGCTCTTCAGCCCAAGCATTTTAAATGATCTCCACCCATCAGGAGACCACTCTTTACCTTTGCTTAAGATTCTTATTTTAACCCTGAAGTCACTGGTCCTCATGAATGGCATTAGGTTTGCCAATGACATTACACAGAAATGTGCACACCCACCTGTTTGTAAGTCAAGGTCTGAAGAGGACACCTTAATCCCTTGACTCCCATAAAATGCATCACACTTCATTGTCTCATATAGCTGATATATAGAAGACTTGAGAAATATCAGGTAGGTGAGGCTTCCAAAGAAAAAAGAAACCGAACAAAAAGAAACACCAAAAAAGAGTGATTCCGTCAAATTTCAGGTTGCAGAATGACCTGCATCACTAAATTAACCGCTGATGCTTCAACTGAATCCACCATGTCTCTACAAACACTACCAAAACTAAGAGAGTATGCATAACTCAAGGTCCTAGTCATGATCAGAAATTCACAGCCAAATACAGGTAGTACCAGGAGCATTCCAAGATTTCTACAGCACAATTTAATGACTTCATGTTAATAGGTAAATATGATGAGCTTTACAAATGACTGCTGAGGCATTAGAGATCATTAGTCCCATAGAGAAAGCGCTAGCATCCTGCAGTATCAAAAGGTTTATCACTAATTCACAGAGACTGAATCCACAAACACATTTCTTTCACTTTGTAGTTGCTTAATTAATTACATATATTAAGCAAATTAAACTGAAGGATGCAGCGGGTACTCCCAAGGAAACCAATGGCTCTGTCACCAGCAATTTGCTTCTTTCCTGCTCAGAGAAGTCCTCCCAGTTTTCTTTTTCTTTTAGCAGCAAAGAGAATCATGAAAGCTGTGATATCACCAGCACAACAGAAATCAAGAGAGACTGCTGTTGCATTGAGATCAGGAAGATGACTTCATAAACATGTGCATGAGTGAACAAGCAACCAAAACTTTGGGGAATCTTCAGATCGCAATCAGAACATACCAGTGCAGCTTTTCATTATGATAAGACCAGAAGCAGCCCACAGATAGCAATAAAGGACATAGGTATTTGCAAATTAATTCTAAACTTCCTAAGTTGAGTCTTCTAGAACAGTATGATTTATACAAACTAACATTTAAATAGTTTGTTCATATGTCAGATTAATACTAATGACTGTAATATTTACCGATTTGTTATCTTTATATAAAATGTTAGAAGCAATAGTAAGCTGGTAGTTAACTTTTTGGATAAAGCTGTTCTGCTAATTCAGTTTCCTCTTGTATAAAATAATGCAAATTAAACATCAGTGCTCAGATCTCATGTGGTTAAAAACACTGAATGTTATTTTGCTTGAAAACAAAGCAAAAGCAACGAGAAGAAAATGTTTGTCCAGTATTTTCAGTACCATACAAGCTGCTATGAAGAGCGTTAACTGCCTGCCAGGCAGACTCAGTACGTCCACAGACACATTTACACATCCAGAAGCATCAACTAGACTATTATACCTAAAATTAAACAACTTCCTAAGTTCTTGGCAGACGGGGTGCTAAAGTGCCCCAGGCAATTAACAAGTTAGTTTATAAAAGAAAACAGTTTACTGATACTTCAACTTAAATGTTTAGGAGGTAGTTCTCCTTTTGATAGTATTCCTTAATGCATGTTCAGTCCTTGTACCGTGTTATCCCTATTGTGTGTACATGTGTATTTTTGGTCACACAGACAACAGAACCTATACATGAAGAACCTATACTACAGCTTATTTTAAATGCACACACATTTTTGTTACTTTAAAAATACGGATCTTTCTTGATAATCCAAAATCATCTTATAAAAGCAATTGCCTGTATTTGTGGAGCTCTATTTGGATTTTGAACAAAACCCAGATTATTGGCATTAATTTTTCCTGTACTCTGAGGGTAGGGGATATTTGAGCATCATGTGTTCCTCTCTCATACAAAAAAAAATCACCTCAGAAAACCCAACCAACCAACCAACCCACCAAGAAATCAAACCAGAAAACAAGCAACCCTACCTCTTAGCCCCCAAAACTGAAGGGAACACACATGAAGGGCAATTCCACAGCTATATTGTGGTAAATTAGAAACCCCAAAGTGTCCCTTAGTGGATGTGCAGAATGTGTGATTCAGAGTTCAGAATATCCTCATTTCCTGACACTTTTCTGGCTTTTCCTCTATATAAGGACTGCTGGCTGTTACACTTAATAGGGAGGGGCACCCTTATTCTGCACTGGTTTAGGTTCCAGACTTCAGAATGACTAATTCTTCTCTTCTAGTATTACACAGCTGTGAAAGGAAAATGTCATAAAATGTAAAACTTGAGGGTTAATGCCTTTCCCCCTTTTTTTTTTTTTTACCCAAATTTTGGGACATAATTTTTAGAATGTTCTTGGAATACTCCATTAAATGTTAAATTTATTCCATGGTACAAGATCAAAACTCTTCTTCCATACTCACTGATATCAGCCTTCATACTTTGAATTAAAGGTCAAATGAATCAAGTGACTTAAATCCTACACAACTAAAAGGAAGACAGAAGAGAAGTTGAACTAGAACAGCAGAACATTTAAACTCTTTCACTCCAGACCCTTGCAGTGGTTTTACTTTAATGTCCAAATACATGCCATGATTACACCAAACCCTTCTGTCCTTTGATAAACAGCAAAACCAGCAGATGAATTAAAGGCTTTAATTTGTATAGACCACAGCACTAACATTTTCAGGAGAAAATTGCTCATTAGATATACCAAGATCCAAATGCCGTAGAAAACAATTGGAAATTTGGTCTCTTTCTTCAAAGCAGGAGCTGGCTATAAAATTTTCCTAGCTTGAACCCAAAATCTGATGTGCCATCCCTTCCTGTGAATAGGTAACTAAAGCCTAACAGCATTTTACTAATATAATCTACATGGTCAAAGTAAATAGCTCTTGCAAAGTATCTCTTCACCAGAAATCACAGGCTAGAACTGGCTGCCAAAACACAAATTACATGTTCCCTCAAAAGTTACTCTGCTTCAGTCATTATAAAATATCCTCGTCCAAATTCTTGCATTAATTGAGGAGAACCTGTCTTGTGTCTTTCATTTTAATGCTTCTTATTTCCTGTTCCTCATGGTTATTGTTTATGTAGTCTTCATTCCTGGCAGTTGATCCTCCCAGCAGCTGCAACACCAGCAAGACGGAAGTCACTTGGACTCTGCTGGCCATGCAAAGAGTCACACTGGCGGCCCCCTGATTACTAAATGCAGCATGGTTAAGTTGAGCAAGAGCACCCTCTTCCTGAAGCACTTTCTGTGCCAGGGACCTTGCTGGTATCCACAGTGGGTGAGTATCCTGTGACTGAATGAGATTTGGACTTCTCCAGCCGACTTGGTGTCATAAACACGTCACAGTCTGAAACCGCTGGCAAGACATTCATCAAGCTGTTAGGTTTCAGCCCTCCTTATTTAGTCTGCATGTGTCTAGGCTGACTTGGATTGAACAGGCTTAAGTATTCGCTCTTTCTTTGGCATCTCTGGTACATTTCCAGGGCGCTCACAACCTCTCTATCAGTCACTCTTTCAGTGAGACTTCCTAGTTCAGCCACTGTCTGAATCAACAAACACTGACCTTCCTCGAAACAGGCCCTTTGCTATACCTGTGCCTTGGGATACTCAGATTTTCAGCACGTTAAGGGGACACATGGCTACTGAAGCAAACTGATCCTTAACCCTGTGTGCAACATAATGCCTGCAAATCTCCATTTCAGGAATCACAAGCGATTCGTACAGTTAGCTTTTAAAAACATCTTATATTCTGAATACACCCATGTACATACCTACCCAATTCTCTAAATAGCCTAAAAAGTGCCCAAGACTAATCTTAAAGTCCTCTAAGAGGTATCTAGTTGTCTACATAGAGCTGCTTCTCTGAAACTGAAGGCCCAGCAAACATTAGCTTTACATAATCGTTTCTGTAGGGAAGGCCATATGCTGATCTCAACAAAGCTACACACGAAAAAAGTCACATAAGGCTTGTGGAACTCTTCATAGGAATAATGCAGAAGTGTCCTCATTCTTTGTACCATAAAGCTGACGTTTCTCTGAGTGCATTTTCTCAAGTATTGTCCACTTTGTAAGAACTGAGGAGAATTCAGGAAGTAAATGGAGTTTACTAACCAGTAAATATTGAGGTTTATACCCCCTAATAAAGACAATCTGCAGAATCAGACAAAAATTGGCAGAATCTTTTTTGTTTAGATTGGTTTCAGTAATGAAAGTTCAGAGAAGAATCACAATGGCAACTTTTTAAAAAGCATCCATGCCATGGTTTGAGCTGTGGCAGGAGTTCTGCTATCCGTATCCTTACAGTTTAGAAGGAAAGCCACTGTTGGCAAACAGCCCAAGATTTTAAACCAGAAAGGTTTTCTCTGGAGTTCTGCAGTGCCAATGGGTAAAATTCAGGTCTGCAAGTCAAGTTCCATTGAAGTCACCATCCTTAAGAAATGGCTCTCCTGCACTTCAGAAATGTGTTCCCTCAATACAGGTACGAGTCCTTTGCATTTATTTTAGTGATGAAAGTAAGACCCACTACTCCTTGAATTCACCAAAGAATGTCTGTGAAAGAACTGAATTATATTTCGCTCTGGTAACCATCCACAGAATTCTCTACTAGCATCTGATAACATCAGGATGAAACAGATGCTAAATATTAAGCATCTGCTTTAAAGACTAAGATGCCAAACTGCTGTGCTTGTGCTGCTGACCTGTATTTTTCACTAGGCTTTATTGATGATGGTAAGGCCTAAAATGTAGGCTATCACTGATTAAAAATGCTATTCTGCTGAAATCACCAACAAAATGCTAATATTTAAGCTTAATTTTAGGATTCACACCTCACTTGAGATAGACAAGAATATAGCATAATTGTGACTACCCTTTCATTAGCAACTTGTGCGGCACAATCACAGCAAGTCTGAAGAGCAAAACAGGTGTTACTGCAAGCCAAACCCCCCATGCTACAGACATTTCTGGAGGGAAGGGGAAATGCTTTATGCTAGCTGTACCCCAGTCTCCTGCACTGAATGACCATTAGCAGTTAAAGCACTTTAACTATGCTCTTGTAGCCTGCCTCTTGTTTTAATCTAAAAGGAACTCAGTTTGTGTTCTCCGGGACAATTTGACAAGACAAACCAAAACAAGGTGAGGAAGGAGGATGGAAAGATTGATGTCACCAGGACAAGTCCTCTCTGAAGTAACATATTAACATATATGCACCTGGTGATGATCAGCAGAAATACTTGAGGCAGAAACCATCTAATATAGAATAAAACAATAGAGAAACAACATATTTTCCATGAGGGTTCCATTTTTAAAAGCTTTCCCTTATTTAGTAACCTAGTACCTTCTCAGGAACGTCACAAAGCCTGCTAACTTTGGAGTAATGATTTAGGAAGGGCAAAAAAAGGTTAGAGACAAGATGTCTGTTTAATATTAGGGTACACTAGGGAAATTTAAATGGGACTGTGGTGGGAAAAGTAAAATTAGAAGAAAAAGTTGTATTTCTCAGACATTTTTCCTTTGAAAGAAAAACAATTGTCTGTAGCAGTATGGACGCAGATGTTTTCAGATACAGAAATAAAATACAGATGCTAGAGACTAAGTGAACTACGTAGCTGTACATGGGTATAGACTGCCTGAAGAAGAAGAATCAGATTCTGCCCTTCTCCTCATGTGTGCACCATCACTAAAACATCAAGGTGTTCTCCAAGTTTTAAATTCATTCATCATTACATCCAAGCAAGGGACATCTTCTTGTAAGTCTGACCATCCAACATTCATCGCCACTAGACTTAAAGGCTATAACAAGTCAGTGCAATTAAACAGGAATTATAACATATCTCTGAGAGCCACTATCATCTTTTCTTTGTAAATTGAACCCAGACCCATGGCCCAGGAGTTCAGATTTCTGTGGTCTGAGGCTGAGCTCTGCAAAGCACAGAGGTGTGACCTTGGCTCAGCACTACAAAAAGATTATTGTTGAGCTGTGAGAGAGTATGCAAGATAAGAAGTGGTAATAAGTAAAAGTAAAAACAAAGACTAAAGTGATTTTCTTTTTTTTCTTTCTTTTAGTTGGAAGCAGTAGCTGAAGGACTTGGAAGCCAAATACAGCCAAGAAAAGGTATAAAAGTCCAAAGAAGTAACAGTAAAAAGTTAGCAAGATCAAGGAACAGTTTATTCCAAGAAGCCACAGAGGCCAGTGCACCTCCACCTGACTAATGAGCAGAGACTTATCAGATGTTTGCATTTGACGTGGTGCACACATTTCCAATTGGCCTAATAGAATGTTGTTCCTGCCAATGTACTAGCCAATAAATAATTACTGGGTACACACTGGTTGTATATATTCCCACTTGCAAGTGTCTAGGCTTAGTAACGATATTGATGCTATCAATTTTGATACCTATTTTGCTATCAGTGGCATTGCTACTTGCTGATTTCAATACTCAGTGGCAGTGCTACTCATTGATGCCTATTGATTTCACAACTTTAATATCAACAGAACCTGATGAAATCCATCTGCAGGTCCTGAAGGAGCTGGCAAATGAAGTTGCTAAGCCACTGGCCATCATATTTGGAAAATCAGGTAAGGTAAAGTTCCCAATGACTGGAAAAAGGGCAATATAACCCCCATTTTCAGGAAGGGGAAAATGGATGACCCAGGGAACTGCAGACCACTCAGTCTCACCTCTGTGCCTGGCAAAATCTTGAAGCAGATTCTCCTGGAAGGCATGCTAAGGCACATGAAAAACAACGAGGTGCTTGGTGACAGCCAGCATGGCTTCACT
>JBCJKH010029258.1:0-27044 GCA_039877255.1 Loriculus beryllinus | reverse complement strand
TGACTCCACCATTTCCCTGGGCAGTCTGTTCCAATACCTGATCGCCCTCTCTGTGAAGAATTTTTTCCTAATATTTAATCTAAATCTCCCCTGGATCAGCTTGAGGCCATTACCTCTTGTCCTGTCACTTGTTACTTGGGAGACCGACCTCATCCCACTACAACCTCCTTTCAGGTAGCTGTAGAAAGTGATAAGGTCCCCCCTGAGCCTTCCCTTCTCCAGAGTAAACAACCCAGTTCCCTCATCCATGCCTCATCAGATTTGTGCTCCAGACCCTTCACCAGCTTTGTTGCCCTTTTCTCAATTTCTCTCTTGTAGTGAGGCACTGCCCTAGTTTCCAGTAGAGGATGGAGGTTCTCTTTGGCCCTCCTTTTACTGCTAATATATTCGTAAAAGTACTTTTTATGATCTTTTATGGCAGATTTCTCTCTACATAACCTAACAACATCCTTGTATTTTTCATGGGGTTATTATCTTCCACAGGTGATAGATATTTAATTTTTTATTTTTTTTTTCCTGAGTTCAAGCAGTATCTCCCTGTTCAGCCAGATTGGTCTTCTTTCCTGACAGTTTGATTTTTGGCACATAGGGACCACCTGCTCCTGCTCCTTAAGGATTTAATTCTTGAAAAGTGTCCAGCTTTCCTGGAGTCCTTTGTCCTTCAGTAGTATTTCCCAAGGAATTCTGACAACCAGCATCCTAAACAGGCCAGAGTCAGTTCCCCAGAAGTCTAAGGTGGAAGTTTAGATGACCTTCTTCCTGACTTCTTCAAGGATTGAAAATTCAGTCATTTTGTGATAATTTTCCCTGTGATGGCCTCCAACCATAACATTACCCACCAGTCATCTGTTTGCAAACAGCAAATATAGCCAGGCATCTTCACTAACTGGCTCACTAACCAGCTGTGCTAGGAATCCATTTCCCACACTCCCAAAAAACCTCCTGGATTGTTTCTTCTCTGCTCTATTGTACTTCCAGCAGACATCTGGTAGGTTGAAGTCCCCCACAAGAACAAGGGCAAGAGATTGCAAAACTTATCCCAATTTTTTTAAGAACACTTCATCCATAGCTTCATCCTGGCTGGATGGTCTATAGCAGACTCTACAAGCATATCTGCTTGGTTGGCCTTCCCCCTGACCTTCACCCACAAATATTCAGCCTTCTCACTCACAACATCGAGTTCAAGGCAGTTGATGTACTCCCTGACATACAATGCAACCCCTCCACCTCTTTCTCTTTTTCTTTGCCTATCCCTTCTGAAGAGCCTGCTGTGGTAATAGTATTTTTAGATATATTGGAAAGGCATATCCTTCCTTGCTACATTAGTGGTTGGCAGAGAGGATGGACAGCCAAGGAGCAGTCCTGGCCAGCTATGCTAGCTGTCACATGGCTTAATAAACTTAACCCAGAAAAGCAGCAAAAACCCATGGCAGGGGGGCTGGAACTAGATAATCTTAAGGTCCTTTCCAGCCCTAACTATTCTATGATTCTATTAAATACATGCTTTTATGTAATGTGACCACTCGTGTTTCCAATACAATCAATTTAATTTGTATTCTAGTCAGTTGTTGCTCTGAAAAACATTTAAGTACATTGATTGATACCCTAAAGGAGCAAGTGCTCAACCATCCTGTACATCTCTTATGTTCCCACTGTGAAAGTTGTTCTGGGTTTCTACTGAACAAGGTGAAAGCTGCAGAACAATGGTGATGTATATTCTTTTCCATAAATTCATAATATTTTTGCTGTTGTTTTGTTTAGGCTGTAGTTTATTTTAGTTTTACTTCACAAAGTTATCTGTATTTTACTCAAGAGCAGAAACTAAAGACAAAGTAGCAATAACATAAAAATCCATATTAAAGATAACCTTTTTCTCTGCATGGAGCAGACTTCTTTTAATTTTTTTCTTTTTTCCCGTGCAGCGACTTCACTTCTCACATAGCAACAGATTATATGAATGGTATTTTCAGGCTGAGATTGAGATAGTTTTGTTTATTACTGTTCATTGTCAATATCTTATCCAAAAACAGCAGGATAAACTCTGCCTGTTGCTAATACTCAATTTATATCTCTTTGTGTCTTTATTTCAGCAGGAGAATGTACTAGATGAGATACTGAAAACAGATGTACAACACCAGATGAAAAAATGCTGCTTCGTGTTGAATTTCTGTGGGCAGCTGGTATTATACCTTTTGAATGTCTCTTTATGCTTGTCAGAAGAGCATAATAGTCAATTCACTCTTCAATAACAAGCTGGCTGATTTTGGTAAATAGAAAGGTGTTACAACTATTTCTCTTTCTGTAACATGGGCTTTTTAGTTCATCCATTAGTTTCACATTTGAATTAAAATCTAAACAAGTGAAGAAAAAAACATTTAGAGTAAGTCGTGAACAAATACTGAAAATAGGAAAGTTTAATTGTCAACTCCTGCTTGTAGTACATTAAACAGATTGCAGTTCTTTGTTGGCTTGTTTTCCTTATTTGTTTATTTGGTTTTTTTTCTTGAATTACTTTGTGTACTTCTACTAGAGCATTCTTTCAGGGCCACTTATCCTTGAAGATGCCTTAACATTATGCACACACATACAATACACTAGCACCCTTTCCATGACTGCTAGGAACCATGACTACAAAAGCACATTGCCTCCTAGTTTGTCAGCTTCCCTGAAAATGCTGCTGATGTCAGTAACTCTTAGCTCAGAGCAGTGGGGACTGATCTGGAATAAGGGCTACTGTATGAGGTGTTAGTTTCAGTGCCAACACGTGCTATATGATGTGGAAAATACATAATGCTGCAGAAATGCTGGCATTCTTGCCAAAGGATGTCACAGATGATGGAGTTGTACAGGGGTTCAAGAAGAAGCTGAATAAAGCAAGAAATGAAAACTCCTTTGAGAAATATCAATTAAGTATACAAAACATTGAGCTCAGGACATTTTTGATCCCTAAATAAATGCGAGCTTGAAGATTGGCCAAGGGTATATAATTTAAATGGGCATAATATATGCTGGCCCTTTTCTTATAGCTTTTATCTGAGCGTTAGCTTTTGCTGACCATTTTATGTCATTAGCAATGCTGAACACGTAAGCAGGTGGTTTAAGTGACACAAGTAAAAAAATTAATAAAGCATCATCCACAATGTCATTTTATCATGTTTTCCTGTGGCATGAGTTAGAAAGCAAAGCTAAAAGGATTACATTTTTAAGCTTTTCAGGAACTTACACGGTTAGTATTCTCCGTGAGTGAGAATATGCATTTTTAAACAACATTCAGTAGAACTAGCTTTGTTTTAGAAATACAAATATGTTTTGTGTAATTAATTTTTTTCCAAATGTCATTGATTTCTTTCTTTGATCTAAATAAATATTTGTTTATATCACATAGAAAGCCCTGTACTGAACAGATGAAAACTATTAATTTTGCATTTCAGGTAATTAAAATTGCTTATGTAGAACTATGCTGGTCTGACACATATTGGACAAAGGTCAAAACCTGATTTAATATATCAAAACATATGAATTTTTCTTCTTCTTTGCTTAACCTAGATTTTAGTGGGGAGCTTATCACTAATACAAATTAAATAGAAAAACTTACTGATTCTAGTAAACATAAATGTATTTTCCATGGTAGGATGCCTTTTCAAGCCTTTTAGTAATATTTTTGGGGATTCATTATCTTTTCAGCTACCAATAATAAAATAATAAATATTATAATAAAAAGTAATAATTTATTTTCCTGAACCTGAAAAGTTCAGTTTTGTTTAATGTCTTCATTATTTTTAAAATAGAAATTATATGCGTATACAATGTTGCCAAACAAACATAAATTATAATTGAGTTTGTCTTACAGACAAATCCTGATGGTTGCCCAAGCCATCTAGAACTTAAAAATGTACAAATATTCTCTACAAATATGTGCAAATATTTCTTCTACTATGGAGCGAAGTTAAGCCTTTAGGGGGAAAAAAAGGTTGGAGTGTGTAGAAGTTGTTTTATTTTTTCCTTAGTTTTTCTCTCTCCAAACCAATTTTAATTGTCAATTAATTAAATTAATTTACCCTAAATCAAGGCTGTTTTGCTCATGAAGGTAATTGAAAAGTGATCTCCCCATCTTTATCTCAACCTAAAGTTTTTTCATCTTTATTTTCCCCCCTTGTCCTGTTGAGGAGAGGAAATGAGAGAGGCTGGGTGAACACCTGAGAGACAGCCAAGATCAACCCCACCATTTTTACAATGCAAAACTAAATATTCCAAAGAATGGAAACTCATGGTAAATACTGTTGCTGGTTTATGGCCTGGGATTAAACCACAACAGTTCTTTAAAAATAGAGTAAGAAATATGCACAAATGACCTTTCTCTGACATTGCATCATTTTCATATTTGAATTTATCTGCTGAATTTAACAACATTTTATTTGAGAATGAAGTATAAAAGTAGAGAATTGTTACGGAAATTTTATTGCTGGAAGCAGAAAGACCCTTAGATCTGTAAATCTTGTGGCTTCTTTGACAGTCCCTTATTACTCCTGTAAAGTTTATAGGGATTAAGAACTAATTTGTACTGTTTTCATTGGTAGTTCTTTGCATCTGTGAATAGGTTATGTACTTTTTGTGATAAGTTTAGGCCATAGGCAATCTCATTAACTTTGTTTCTTTTGCTTTACTCACTGCTTTTAGCTCTACTGACATGAAAGGAAAAAAAAAAAAAAAAGCAAGTACAGAAATAAATATTCTTGGTACGTATGTTTACAGAATTTTAAAATTTTCGTTTACCAAAATCTCCCCAAAACTAATTACCCCTTAGCACCATTATTATTTAAAAATATGCTTGAATTTTTGATTTAAGCCAGGACTCTTACTATATTTTTTCTTTCCCTGTAAGATTACCTGAGAGCTTCTCTGTGTGCACAAGGCAATTTCAAATCTTTTGGCAATTTCATATAGCATTTTCCTATCAGGTAGAACATGTATCAGTCCTGCATTAATCTCACTAAGCTATTCTGTTACCAGTAGACTGCTGCATGTGGGTGTATGGGAAAAAGAAATAAAGGCCAAATTCAACACAGCTGAAGTAAAGGGAAGACTTACAGTTTATTTTAGTGGAAAAGCTGAGTCTGCAATTGATTCTCATGCATGAATACTGTTTGCAATAATACTTGTGTATGTGTTTATAATCATGCAATATTCTGGTTTCTAAAATTTCTAAAGCACAATAATTGCAGTCCAATTACTTCATCCACCTTTATCTGCTTATTTCAGATAAATAATGTCTCTCCCCTGTATGAGAGATGCAGCTGGAAAAGAGTAATGATAAAACAACTCAGAGAACTTTAATATAATTGCAAATAAAAATTAATTCTATGTTGGAAGCAGATGTTTTCATGAATATTTATACATGTGTCACTTTCAGCATTTTTATTGACATTGTAACCTTTGGAGGAGAGAATTTACTGCTCATCTCTATGATTTATTGCTATACATTGGTTCCTTATATTCTTGGACCTGACATTCAGTACCCATATTAATGTATGATGACTAAATTCTTATTTAAAAAAAAAATATAGCAACTCTAATTGCTAAGAGGTCCAGAGCTGACCAAGCGGAAGACCTTTACAGTATCTGGCACTAGAATATAAATTTTTTACTACAATTCAGATCAGGCTCCAGTCTTTCTGTCTTCAGAAAGAAGTGCAAGACTTCTCTGTACATTGTTGGTTTTATGTGTGACCAGTAGCTTGGCAGTACATGATCCAGGGTTGTCCAGTCACCCTCAAGCACATCCCTCTCACTATCAGGGTCAGGGAGACACAACCCTGTCTTTGCCCATCACCTACAGAGCAGTGTTAAGCTTGATACTTTCCAGCCTTTCTCTGGCAGTATCATTGGTGCCAACATGGAAGAGCAATAGGTGATAATAGTCCAAGAGTCAGAGCAGCCACAGCAACTTCTTCACTACTTCCCGATTGTGAGCCCTGTGCAAGAAGTAAACCTCACTGTATGAAAAGCTGGGTTGGAAAATGGCATTCTCTGTCCTCTGCAGTCTCCCACTACTAATCCTTGCTGATTCCCCCATGCCACCAGTGCCCCTGGGTGGCTCAGACTCAGCTGACAGAAATGCTCCATTCAACTGCGCTCCCAGTTTCTCATCAGCCAATGTTGTCAAGAAAAATACAGGTTCTTCATTTGAAAATAAACCTTCTATTTATCCTTTTTGAAAACTCATCACCCAGGTCTTCTTTTTATCTTTCTTTTTTTTTTTTTCCTTCTTTAAGTACAGTTTGATTTAGACTTTCATGTGGCAGACTGTGTAGTTTTAAAGTTCCATTCTGTAAAAGGTCAAAGAAGTTTTCAGTGCATAGTTTTACTGGTATCATTCAGCTGAGGGATAGACCTGTGCCACTGAAAACCTTAAAATTACTAAACTTTTAACTAAGAAATATTCTTGTATTCTTCTGAATGAACAGAAGGATGTGAATCAGAAAAAAAGTGTGCTAAAACATGAAATAGATTTCCTTGCTGAGGAATGTCAAAGATATGTTAATAAATTTTATAATGAATTGGAAAGACTTACCAAACAAAATGATTTTGAGCTCCTTTTGGAAACAAAGGGTGAAAAGTTACAGGCATACCTTCTTTCAGAAAAAAAAAGGAATGGGACTGAACTGAAGAAAGGTAGAATAAAAGCATGATATAAAAGCATTACAAATTAAAAGCACTATAACTTTACTTTTTACCTTTTTTTTTTTTTTTTCTTTCTTTTTTTTTAAGCCCTTAAGGAGCTTTTTTGCTTGGATTCAACATAGTGAAGCTGTGGTAGTGTACTTTGTAGAGTTAACATGGGTATATATACCATATTCTTGCCAGCTCCCAACTGTGTTTTTTGCTTATGTGAAGTTAGTTCATGTCTGATATCACTTCTAATAGTTGATCTAATTATCAGTTCTGGAATTAGGAGCTATACTGGCAGACAGCAGTAACATCTATCATATGAGAGATTAAATAAATTGTTTCATACAATTATACTGTATTAAATAAGATGATACTTAATCTGAAGAAGAAGGTAGGTAGCACATTTGAAATGTACAGTTGTCATGAAACATATAATTTTCTGCCTTTGAGTTTAATGAGGTTAATAGCATAACATATAATGGTAATAATCTTCACAATTTTGGAGATGCTTATTGTGATTATTAGTGGTGTAAGAATTAGCTGTTCTTTTGTTTCTATCTTAACCTGTTGAACTGTGTGCCTATGGACTACCAATCATTTACTTGCATTTCAGTAATGGATAAAATTAGGCTCGAGTATGCTCCCTAATGCTGCAAAGTGTTTTGGAAGTTATCTGAACATGGAAATAGCTTTGCAAGGTGAAAACAGCAAGTGCCTATCATCTATTACATTTACCACACTGTTCAAAAACTGAGAGAGAAGTTGTCCTTCATGTGTAAGGACAACACCAACATTTGTGACATTTCATCCCATTACTATGCTGTTGTGGTTTAAAAGCAGACAGCAACTAAATACCACGCAGCCACTCACTCACTCCCTTCCCCCAGGCAAGGAGAATTGAAAACAGGTAAAATGCCTGGATTGACTTAAGAACATTTTAATAATTGAAATAAAGTTAAAAATCATAGCATTAAGATTATAATAGACCAATAATAACAATGATGATGATAAAGAAAAAGGAGATAACAAAGAGAGGAATAAACCCCAAGAAACACAAGTGATGCACTACTCACCGCCCACTGCCCAAATCCTAGCCAGTCCCCCTCCTGGCCAACTTTTCTCCCAGTTTCTATACTGAGCATGATGCTCTGTGGTATGGAATAACCCTTTGGTTAGCTCAGAGCAGGTGTCCTGGCTGTACTCCCTCACAGCTTCTTGTGCATCTGGTAACTGGCACCTGGTAACTGCCAGAATATGGAACATTGAAAATTCCTTGATCAGGATAAGTGCTACTTAGCAACAACTAAAATGTTGGTATGTTATCAGCCTTATTCTCAGACTAAATCTGAAACACAGCACTGCACCAGGTATTAGGAAGACAATTATCTGTGTCTCAGCCAAAAGAAGGACATATGTTAATCTTCAACAGTTTTCAACCAGCAGAGCATTTCCAGAAGGACAAGGAGCTGATCCTTGCTTGTCACTGGTGATGCCACATCTGGAGTGCTGTATCTAAGGACTGGGCATGACAATATGCTGACAGAGCTGGCACTGTCGAGCCTGGAGAAGAGGCAGATTGGGGAGACCTCGTTCATGTGTACAAATACCCAATGTGAGGGTGTAAAAGAGATAGGGCCAAGCTCTTTCAGTGGTGTTCAATAACAGGGCATGCACCTGTGGGTCCAAACTGAAATACAGGAAATTCTATTTAAACATAAGAAATGTTATTTATTTACTTATTACCATGAGATGGATGAAACACTGGAAAAGTTGCACAGAGAAGGCGTGAACTCACCATCCTTCGGGATATTAAAAACCCTACTGAACATAAATCTGGGCAACCTGCTCTAGCTTGCCTCTCCTGATCATGCATTTGGAATAAATGACTTCGAGAGATGCCTTCCGACATTAGCAATTCTGTGTTTCTGTGATAATGCTTAAGATGGATTTAAACAATTTAAACAGTGGCACAATAGCATATGTTATTTTTCTCTTTCTTCTAGAAGTTGCCAACATTTTGTCTGACTCTGAGATGACTTCTTTGTTTATGGGCCTGCCTATCACAATGCTAATATCACTCCTGAGTGTTCAGCTTACAGACAATCATAATTTTATGTTTGTCTGCCCGTATATATTACTTTACATTTACCTATAATGAACTTACAAAGTACTATACTCAGGAATGCACAAGTGCTCTATTTTCAATGCTGCAGCAGAGGTATCACCTTAAGAAGCATAAATCGTAAGATTCAGACTGTTACAATAAGGCCTTTTTTCAGGCAAATGCTTGACAAAAGTTCTAACATTTGTCTATTTAAATACATAGGCATAGATACAGCTGCTCTCCTTAAACCAAGAGCACTTGTTTGCAAGCACTTCTTGGAATAAATGGAGAAGGGAGAAGTGTGATTAATAAACAAGTACTGTTAATTAGCAGTCTCTCGTACTCTATGCCAGAGGGCCTGGTAGTTTAAATTACTGATTCTCTACAGTGCCAAACACAAGTTCATTGTTCTTAATTTTCAATTTCTTTTACAATTTCCCTTTTGACAAGAAACAGGTTGGCATATAACATCTGAGTTCTTCCACATTCATAAGTGTTTTCCCATTTGAGAGTGTGGGCCAACATAACAGCAGAAACTAAGGTCTCTGATTATTTTCACACCCTGGTAAGCTTACATAAGATATAACAGAGAAACAAAGGACCACCGTAGTGTAAAATATTAGTGGAAACCACAGCTTAATACATCATTATTTGATTGGTATGAACTGATATAAACTTCATGGAAAGTCTGGAAAAAATAATCTCTTTTAACAACAAGGACAGATCACTGAGTGCTTGATCTGCTTCCTTTGTTGGGTTTGTGTTGGTTTTTTTTTTTTGGCTTTTGTGGTTTTTTTTGGGGGGAGAGGTAGAAGAATATTTGCATCTTTTGCAAATAGTATTTTAAAACTGATGAAATTTTACTAGAAATCTTGTCCTACTGCTGTAAGCATTTCCTGTGAAATGGATCGAGTCTGAATGAGTTTATAATGCTGCAGTTTCAAAGTGCAGACAGAACTTGGCATTACGTTTCAGTGTGCTGAAAACTGCTATGATCCTTGGGTACATTGATAAGCTACTGATGTATTTGTGCACTTACAGGTCCCTGACTCCAGCCTGCAGAATCTAATGTTTACATCAAACTGTCTCTAGGGAATATATAAATGTCAGAAAAACCTTTTATACTTGCATTGGCTTAGGTTTATTTTCCAAATACTATCTCAGACATGAATAATATTTACAGCACTATTTTTCATATACATAGCCCCAGATAATGGGGGCACAACTTTAGTCAATTTTGGCAGAGACAATACGTATTTCTTGAGAAGAGGTAAAATGACACTATATAAAATGACACTATATAGAGGTGGGCACAATTTTCTGAAGATTATTGAGTTCATTGAAGAGTGTATTTTGCATGAACAAAGTTATTAATAAATACAGATAAAGTGCAGTCATTAATTTTACATGAGAAAAGAGGTTTTTATGTCAAATATTTAACTTCAGTATTTTCTAAATGAAACACCCACTTTCATTTTAGTAGTGTTTTCATTTTTTAATTGATGAAAAAGAAAAAGAAGAAAAGTTAATTAAGCCTAAAATTAAATGCAGCATTTAATTACATGTCAAATTGAAAATATAGTTAATGAAAACATTCCTTGGTCCAGAATTCTTAGAAGGGCCTCATTTCTGAAACTAATTTTCTCCTTGTCATCTTATGTTGATCTTAATGTCCTTGTTCTACTTTAAAAAAATATGTATGTATTTTGGAAGATAAAATTGCCAGGGTGAGGAGTGCAAACTCTGGACACACCTTTAGGATTTTAACACACACAACTTTTAATTCATTTTCACAGTGGAGGACAAGGGCACTGGAGGCATGACAGAACTGCAAAATACCATAAATATAACTATCCCCTTGACCTTAATGTACAGGGCATTATGCATAAACATACAGGCACACATTGAGGCCAATATGCACCTCTGTATCTCCTTTCACAGGGTGGAATTTTTCCTCTCGCTTGTACTGTCATTTTGTCTTTTGCATGGCAGGCTATTCACAGATCTGTGCATGCAACATATTCACACACTGTTTCAGACCTTTGCTTCCCCTGAACCTTCAGGATTGTTTTAAGCTTTGTTTTTACGCAGGTGTTTGGTTATCTATTGGCAAACCCCGGTGATCTCGTTACAGATGGAGTGACACACTTCACTCAGAGAGGTAGCAATGCTTATTGATGTGATTTAACAAAGTTTATTAGCAAATGCAACAGTGATTCACAAGATCTGATAGTGAGGTGTACTTGATTATTTACTGCATAGAGGACAGAGACAGACAAAACTGTCAGAAAGACCCTTACATCAAGTCTCTAGGTTCAGAAAGGACCTCCTTCCTTTCTAAACTCCTTTCTGAAGGCAGATAAGGTGTGGCTCAACCCAGAGTCATTCCAGACTTGGTCAATGGTTTATGTCTAAAGGGGTATATATGCACACAATCCTTTATGTAAGATTTCAAGGTTTAACATGCTGTTAATCTTGTGGTAAGGAATCTCTCAGCCTTGATGACACCTTGAGAGGCGTCCCTACTCAGGGGTAGATCCTGGCATGCACCTTGGGCCTTGGGCTGTCCACTGTTTATGGAGTAGAATAATTGCCTTATAGTCATGTTTGCATACTGACTATAGAAACTTGGCTTGAGTTAGGCCTTGACCAGGATGAGGGTTGTGGGGCGATGGTAGTGCACATTGTTCAGATTAGCCCTTGAACATTCTGTTGTTATCTGTCTCCCAAGAATTGAATTTGATGCACTTATCACGATCCAGACACATCCACTGGTGGTTATCACATGCACAAAGTTGGGAAATAAAGGTCAGGCAGCGGGGAGCACACTGCCATATGTCTCTGCATTTTATTCCAAACAATAGGGAAACCATATAATTTTCAGTTACTCTGAGTTTCACACTGGGTTGTTGACCAGGCAGTTTCTCCCACACAGGTTGTGCTGGCTCTACACAGGTTAGTCTCAAATTTCTCCAAAGTCAGTATTAACCTTCACTGAAGGCTCATTGGGCTGTTTCTAATACGTGCAGGTAAATTGAATAGTACAGTAGATGATCTCACCTGATCTAGTGGCTGCATCAAAGATGAACCCAAAATAAATAGCAATCTTCATTTTACTTGAGGTAATTTAATCTACAAAGTTATTCATTTTACAAAATGGCTGTTCATAGTAAAATAGTAGGAGAAAAATATCTCAAAAAAAACCACCACTTCACCAAGACTTTCAAAAATACCCAATGAAATCAGCTGATCATGTTGCTGCCATGTTGCTGTTGCAAATGCTTAATGTTCATCTTATTTGTCTTACATTCTTCACAGGTTCTTCTCCGTAATATCTTCTAATTCTGCTGGACACATTACTGCACTTAAAATGCTCTTAGGAAAATGCTGTTTACAAAATATCTAGTTATTTAAATATTGTTATTAAGCATGGAACAGATCAGCATTACATCCATGGATGACATATTTTACAACTCTCTTTAAATACCCATGTAAAAATTCTGCCTTGCCATAGGCTGTATGTAGTTAAAATGTTTCTAACTAATGCCTATCTAAACAGACATACATATTTATATTTCCAATTTTAATGTACAGATACAGATATTTTGATTTTCTGTTAGAAACTTTGGAACTAAAATTCTGAAGACTCTGAAGGCAGAAGCTGTTTGTTTCTAAGTTCATTTCCATACTTGCAAGTTGAGTATAAATGTGGTACTTTTTAGTGAATTTTAAATATGTTCTTATTGCAAAATTCCTGCAGATTTGGCATTTTTCTCTTGATTTTCTTGAGTAATGTGTCTTTCCAACCTAACATTTGTCTGTAGGAGAAATACTTTCATGCTAAATTGGCTAATGTGCAAATCTCAAAATGAACCCTCTGTATAAACTGAATCATATCCCATATAGACTTGTAAAGTGGCAAATGTGCTTTACGCAAAATTACAGGATGAATGGGAAAAATATGCAAGAGAAAAAAAGGATTAATGCATGTAGTGATTGCAGATTAGACACAGTAGACAGCCATCTTTGGATAGCTACCACCAAACTGTAGTTTAGAGGAATACCATGAAAGTATTGTATTATAGCAGATATTTCAACATTATTCCAATCTAACAAGTGGGAAAACTTGCAGAAGAGATCTCTGTTAAATTCAGTGGCACTGCATCAATTTTTATTACTCAGCAATATGGCTTTTTATTTGTAGAATACAGTTGTTAGTGAATTTAAGGAATTAAAGATCTTTTTTCCTTAAAGAGCAAAACAAAACAAAAGCAAGCAAGCAAACAAACAAAAAAGCCCACCAGCACACACAGTACGTATGCTGGCAATCTGGTCAAAAAAAGGTTTAGGAATAGCTGCAGATATTAGCCCAGACATTGCCTCCACGGTAGTGGTAATTACAGGTATAAAGGCACGTAAGTTAGGGGAAGCTTGCATTTTTGTAGTTACAGCTTGTGAGAGGTTTCCTCTGGGCTTTCTTCTTTACAGTGTTTACTACTCATAAAAATGACACAGTAAAATATTCATGAATAGCAGGTGTTATGCATTAAACATCATGATCCTGCAGTGGAAGAGTAATACTGTTGAAGTAATTGAAAGTTGTCAGCAAAGAGATGTACACTGTCTAAGGATATCTGGGGTGTAAGTACGTGGATTACAAGGACATCTGGTTTGTGAAGCTATCTGGTTAATGACATGAAAATCTAAGTTTAAATTTTTTCTTGATGGTTAATACTCTGTTCATCTATGTGTGTGATTCACTAGCTAACTTCAGTCTGGACTGGCTGGAGTGGAGGAGTAACCCAGAATCTGGAAATACTAAAATTTGGAGCAGGATACTGGATGAAAAGTGATCCAAATTATGGGTATTTAATATGACCACAGATGCTGGACAGGATTTAGGTCAAATCTAGGGGCTGAGTTACCTGCGGATGTCAGCTCACTCAAGGACAGGGGTCAAGAGGTTATCTTTTGTCCTGCCTTCTCCTCCTATGGCCTTGCTTCAAACTCTTTCACTAAATGAGTTGACTTTCATGTCCATTTTTTCTTGCGTATAGGAGCAACTGATACCAGCATGGGCTGGTTCTTCAGTTCAGATGCAGTGCCTGTTGTCAGGGTTGGGGCTGTTGGAGTAGCTGTAGTTCCTATCACTTGAGTTGGAGTAGCCATAGTGATTGTCACTGTGGTTGGAATAGCTGCAGTGCCTGTCACTTTGTCATCAGGTCCAGAGTCCCTCTTTTGCCCTTAAGGGTATTGGACAGTGTTGAGCATGGCTCAGTAGGCATGGACCATGCCCCAGTATTTTGCAGTGATTTGTGTCTCTGGTATTGTCAGGACAACAGCATACTTTTTCCAAATAATTTACTAGTTTTTCTGGATTCTGCTCTTGTTCAGTGCTGAAGCTCCAAAACACTGGAGATGCCAACTGGCCTATGTCCTTGCCTATATGATCCCACACATCCTGCCGCTCATAACTATCCAGCCTCAAGAAATATCTTTCAGTATTCTTAGATAGCTTTTTAACCTTAAACAGGATTTG
The DNA here is from genome assembly GCA_039877255.1 of Loriculus beryllinus. Taxonomy (NCBI): domain Eukaryota; kingdom Metazoa; phylum Chordata; class Aves; order Psittaciformes; family Psittacidae; genus Loriculus; species Loriculus beryllinus. Next base: position 12,732 of record JBCJKH010029258.1, on the reverse strand, counting down.
AAACACACATGCTGGTTCCTAGCAATAGGGCCAGGCTGATTTCAACATACCAAGAATATTAACAATTTTCAAAATTCTCAAATGCCACTGTAATTAACCTGGTGGGGAAGGGGAAGGTGTGGGAGGATGTCTCCTCCATAAGCTGGCTCTCTGAGGAGAGAAGGAGAAAGATATAATTGATAATAGTTCTCATTATATGGCTCCCATAGTATAGGGGTGACAGCAATTCTGGTATCTGAGTACACATACCAGATTAGTTTCACTACGAGCAGTTGTATAGTATCACAAGCCAGTATTAGAAAATACAACAAACCAAGAGCCTTAGCCCAGGTCCCATGGATGATAACAAAAAAGGGAATACAGGCTGCAAGTATGTGTGACAACACAGCTCTGAGACCAAATGCAACAATTCTGAGAGCAAATAAATCAACATTGTGACAAGTGACTATTAAACGAATACAATGAATACTTATCAGAGATTTGTTTTGACGCACTCTGGTCAGATCTGTTGTTATCTCAATGTTTCAGTTGCCATGTTGGGCACAAAAAGAACTGTTGTGGTTTAAGCCTAGCCAGCAACTAAACAGCATGCAGCAGCTCACTAACTACTCTACTACTACTAACTACTCCTTTCCCCAATGGGTTGGAGAGGAGAACTGGGAAAAAAGGCAAAACCCACTGGTTGGGATAAGAACAGTTTAATAATTAAAATAAAGCACGGTATGATATTAATACCAATAATAATGAGAAGAAAAATTGCAGAGAGAGATAAACTAAAAAAAAAAACCCAAACGCACAAAACAACAATCAATATTGATGCATGATACAATTGCTCACCACCTGCTGACTGATACCTAGTCCAATCCCAAGCAGTGGTAGCTCCCTTCCAGGTAACTCATCCCAGTTTCTATACCGAGCATGATGCTCTGTAGTATGGAATACCTTTTTGGTTTGTTTGGGTCTATAGTCCTCTCTGCTCCCTCACAGCTTCTTATACCCCTCATCAAGGGCTGAAAAGCCCTTGATCAGGGTAAGTGTTACTGTCCAACAACTAAAACATTGGTGTGTTATCAGCATTATTCTTAGACTAAATCAAAAACACAGCACTGCACCAGCTACTAGGAAGAAAATTAACTCTATCCCAGCTGAAACTATGACAGCATGGAAGCATGGTGGTGACTGTGAGTCATGGTGATGAGTAACAAATGAAGTGTTATCCAGCATATCCCTTTTTTCTAAGGGTGATATTCCTTTCGTTTCTAAAGGTTTTCAAAATGTAACCACAGAAAGCTGTTCAGTAAGCAACCCTTTGCAGTGCAAGATGAACATTTTGCAGCTTTTTTCATATGTTATATTTAATGTTTACACTTTTCTTTAGCTGTCTATTCCCTCTGCCTTCCAGACTTAATAATTGAAGCTTGGAGAAATCTGCGAAATAGCTGCAAGCTCCATTTAACACTTCTATATTTTTTTCCTTATATCACAATAACACAGGGTTCATTAAATATCCCATGAATTTTGTTATTGAGTTGTTTCAGACACCTTGTCCTTGCCAAAGGCTATTCTTCTTATTAATGTGATAGTCCTTTTTCTTTTTTTTTTTTTCTAAATATACTTTTATTTTTATTAAGCTTGCTTATAATGGCATCTGCCTCAAGAATGCATTTGGACTCCTTCAATATTTACCCCTGTTGAGTCTCATTTGACTATAAACACTAAGTTTTCTGAGCCACTGGCAATACCAGCTGGTTGCTGTTGAGAACTTACTAAGTAAATTAGAGAGGATAAAAAAAAAGATACTTAGAGCTGAAACTTCTTGCATCTGATTCCACATTAATTTCCAGTGTTTGTGATTCTATGCCATGAAGTACGTGGCCTGTAGTGAAGGCAGAGATTAACTTTGAGACTTTTAAGAGCTACATTACACAAGTATTGTATAAAAGTGGATGTTGAATACAGGAGTGATAGCACAAATGCACCACAAACAATAGAGGATTTTAGAATCACAGAATTATAGAATGGTTGGAAGGGACCTTCGAAGTTCTAGACCAACCCTCCTGCCTTCACCAGGGACATTTGTCACTAGGTCAGTTTGTTCAAAGTCTGTGGGGAGGTATTGCAGCCCTCTGACCATTTTTGTGGGCCTCCTCTGGACCTGCTCTAATAGGTCCATGTATGTCTTGTCCCCATGTACTGGGGAGCCCAGTCCTGGATGGAGTACTCATGGTGGGGTCTCATGAGAGTGGAGTAGAGGGACTGAATCACCTCCCTTGACCTGCTGGCTATGCTTTTGATGAAGCCCAGGATACAATTTGCTCTGGGGACTGTAAGTGCACATTGCCAGCTCATATACAATTTTTCACCCACCAGTATCCTCAAATTCTCCACAGAGCTGCTCTCAATCCATTCATCTCCCAGTCTGTATTGACACTGAGGATTGGCCCTGCTCAGGTGCAGGATGTTGCACTTGACCTACTGAACTTCATGAAGTTCAGAGTGGTCCACTCCTCAGGTTCCTGTCAGGGTCCCTCTGAATGGTACCCCTTCCCTCTAGTGTATCAACTGTACCACCCATCTTCATTTTGTTGTGGGTTTCTTTCGACTATTATAAATTATCGCAACTTTGCAGTATTCTGAAAGTACAGAAAACAAGAAAAAATGCGGTAATAATCGTTTAGTTCAGCCTGAACTTACTAATGTATCTCAGGAAGCAAATGCTGAATATTTTTCACATAAATGTGTACTAACGCATACATCTGATAATTGTCTGCTTACTTCTTTCTTAATGCAGCCTGGACAACTTTCAGCTGGTTCCAGGTGAAGCGTTCTAGTCTGGACAATCAACTGCACATAGACCTTCAGAGAGAGAGAATCAAAAGAGCTGTGATCTTTTTAACTCTCCCTACATGTCAAGCAAAAATGTCCTCTGTCTGCTATAGAGAATTTTTTTCTTGGTTCTTTTCAGTTCTCAACTGCATGGTAATCAGAGCTATAATGTTTCCTTTTTAAACCGTTTCTATACATATTTTAGGCCTTTCTAAATGGTTTAGGAAAATAGCCTTCATGCTTTGCTAACATTTGTCTAATTTTAATTTTTATGTCTTTTTCCAAGGCTGTATAATGTCATTCATAACTCTAGTGTCACATCTGTGTCTGACAGATATACTGTTTCTTTATTATGGGCCCACATATTAAAGGAATTAAGCCATGAGGTTAAAGCTGTTCTTTTAGTCAGATAAAAACTTTTCCTATAAAGGAACACGGAAACCATTAAGAAGCCACATGACAGACTGATGCTGTTGACATAGGATATTTGACATAAATAAGTTACTACAACCTGTATCAGTAGACTGGGTTTTTAGAAGGACTATCCTTTTGGTTTTTTAAACATGCATGCAATAGTTTTGGCTATTATGGACAAATGTTTTAGAAATTATATAAATGCATGGAAACCTTACCATTTCTTCCTTTTAATTGTTTGCTTGCATTAATTTGATACATCATATCTTCAAGAGTATGCTGAAACTCTTCAGCTTTCTAAGCTTTTGAAAAACACAGAAAGCTTGAGAACAAACCACAATGAATTTATTTCAAAATGTAGTCACAAAAGGCTTGCTTACTACAATTTTGAACTTTTCCACTGATTACAGAATCATTTTGCAGTTAATTAGGAATAAATCATAATCGTTCTGTCAGCAGCAGAAAATTATAAAACAGAGATACTGTCCCTGCCTCCAAATTTAGAATTAAGAGTAAAAGAACTGGTATCTTCAGCACATAATGTTGGACTTTAATAGTTCCAATTTTTGATTGAAAAGAAGTAACCTGGTACATTTAAATAATTTTCATGTACATCAGGAATATATTTATGAAAGTTTTTCAGGTATTAAGATCTTATTAGAAAACATTTTGGGACTTTTGGTTATTGTTCCATTCACATGTTCCTGTGAAGTTGGGGTTCTATTCCAGCTTTCTAGTTTAGTAGGCCAGGCTGCCTGTATCAAGCAGCATAGCTCAAAGACCATTTCTGGGGCTCTGTTATCTATTGATGTCAATCCTTTTCTAAAGGTTTCACTCTGTAGCCCTTAAATAGTATAGAAAAAATTGTTAACCTGATCTAGAATTAAGTCTATGTTTAGAGTTAAACTCATCTTAGTTAAACTCATCTAAGTAAAACTCATTTAATGTAATTTTCCCCTACACACATACACCCACATTTTTATCACTCCCTTCATGAAAAATATTGTCTCATTGGATTTTTTTTCCATTTATGCTTATTTTCTAAAATTTATACAGGAATTGATGGCAATCTGATGAACAGTGCTATTGCATCTGATTTTATACTTTCTATGGCAGATGTGAATGCATCTGAGGTAATTTTACCTGTTAAAATAATTCGAGGACATTCTTATATTTAGCTTTTTTTCCTAATAAGAAGGCATTATTTTTTAAGACAGTATTATGCAGGACTCATATACAGTATATATTTTACATGTGGGTTATTACTAAATTTAGCTATTAAAGGAAGACTTGTTCATTCTTATTTGGGAGGGAAAATCAGAACAAAAAATGTATATTCAATGTAACTCAAGCAAAAAATGTACAAATGAAAATTAATATTTTAAAACCCATAGAACACATATATGAGTGTCATACTTCTCAAAGCAATCTGTAATGGATGAGCAGTCTTCCACAATACATGAATTTCATTTACAAGAAAAATTATTATAATTTTTGCTATTCCTGTTATTTTTAGTAAAGAATTCTATATAATAATAAGAGATGGTACCTGTTCCATAGATACCATCATTGGCTCCGTGTATTAGGAAAATGCTAATTATTTAACTGGTTATAAACTTCCAAGCCTTTCCTGTTTAAAGATAGCCTGCTACGCACTCTTAAAACTTTGCAAGCAAAGATTGCTTTAATAAGTAAAGTGATGCTAAGTCAGACCATGCCCACTGAGACACACAAATTTACTCATTATCTTTTTCAGTGTCTGGTTGTTATCATATACAAAATGCTTTATTACCTAGTCTTCAGGGCCTTAAGAGTCAGTAACAAACCTTAGTGATCTGGAGAAACTCAAAATAGATAAATTAAAATAATCTCACAACAGATAATATATTTTTCTATAAATATTTGGTTTGAAAAATATATTTGTATGCTGTATTCTTTTTGACAGGGAAGTCTCTTTCCACCATAAAGCATTTTTTATGGCATTTAAATTCCATTTTATGTTGTTAAAGGAGTAGGTAATGGTGTCATCATACAGTCAGTTAAACCTGAGTGCTTTGTTTTGAAGTTTTTTTCAAAAATCAACACCTGTAGTTTTTTGTAGGCTTAACTGTGAAACAAAATATGTTTTAAAATGCATTTTTAAAATAGCAATATATGTATATTGAGTCTATATTTTGTTGCAGTCAACTACTTTTTAACTTAAATCCTTCTACATGCAGAACAATGTGTCTCAAATCAAAGTGAATTAAGGGTGATTATTTCATCATCCACAGAATTTAGTTATCCACATTCAGCAAAGGAGATAGCATTTAGTCATACTAAAAATGCATTTACTGAGACTACTCAAAAACCTGCATTTCTGTTTTGTTTTTCCTCTAGTGACACCCCCCCCCCCACAATAATTTCAAAGATTTGAGCAGATCCTGACCTATAGCTACTCCTGAATAAGTCAGATTGTTTGGAGTACTTGCAAATCATAAGCAATATGATAGAATCATGTTTTAGAATAGAATAGAAAAGAACCTAACTGAAAAGAACTGAAAGGAACTGAAAAGAACTGACTGAAAATAACTAGAAGGGAAGGGAAAGATATTGTAAATTTTTAAATTGCTCTTCTCAGATTTTGTATTTTGACCCTTTTCTGGCCTTCTAGCACTGACTATTTGACCCCCTTGCATTTCTTTTCTAGATGACGAGCCTTCCCTCTCTATTGGAAAGAATTAATTCTTCCATCATGACTCTCAAAGCCTGTCTCCATATCTCTTCTAGGTATATTACCTTTTTCTTGACATTGTAAAGCAAATATGTACATAACAGAAAAGAATTCTGATACAGATTTAGCAGCATAATGTTGCACCTGTGCTTTCCATTACTTGCTAAATTTATGAAACCCTGTTTGGTTTTGACTGCTACTGAGCTGACTTACTCATGAAACTACATAAATGCAAGTACTTAATTCTACTTATTCCAATGAAAATTTCTGTTGCTACCTTTAAAATAATGAGAGGTTCTCTGATTTCTGCTAACAGTAAATCAACACTGGGTATCTTTAGGTACATATTTATTTATGAGTGCAGATGGAAAGATTTGTTTGTTTGTATATTAAATACTCATTACATACAAAACAGATGCTTATAACTGCTAGGGTGAAATTCTGTTTGGTTTAATGTTAAATTATTCCAACTGAACTCCAACCAGAAAGGTCTTTTAACTGGTAATAATCAAGCTGAGCATCTATGTGTCCTGTAGCTATGGAGTAACAGTCCCCAGCCCTCACTGGCCTCACAAGGAAAACCCTGTGGGCAGCATCAAGTTTTTGCTCTCTCTTTTACCTTCAGATTTTATTTTTCATTTTCTATGGTTCCCAGCAATATTACTATCTCTTGCAGGAAACATGTTCCTAGAAAGCTGAACATGAAGGAGGAGCATGCTGAGAAAGTCAGTGATTTTCTCACTCCAATTCCACATAGCTATTTACACAGCAGCCTCTGTATCATAAAATGATTCTGCCTCGAAAGATCACTTATGCCTTGACAAATCTGAAGTGTCAATCAGAACTAGTATATATGAGAACAAGCTGGCACTTAAATGCTGATGCTTGTCAACACCATGCATGGTGTTGTGTGCCTGTCACACACTTATTAATCTATTTTACCTGATGTGTATGCATACATGTACATGTAGAGGAAACCTGTATCTCTTAAGGGATAAAACTGAAAAAAAGAACTGAAAAGCTTTTTTACAGAAGAGATACTTAAATATTATTTTTGCATTGTTACTCATGGTTTGTATTTATAAACCAGCTACTCAAGAGAGATTCATCCTTAGCAATGTACCTTGGGGCTCACATCTCCTTTGTACAAAATGTGAAACTAAGCATTTGATTCTGGCTTCACTTTCTCTCAGCCATGTTGCTCAGTCTGATTTTTTCCTTTAATAATCTTTGAGGTTTTTCTTCTTTGTATTTTCTGTTATTAGGGGTTTTTTTCCTGTTTCTTTTTCATTTGTTTCCCTGTTTTTGCTTATCATGTCTTCCCCAGCTAAGAAAATATATTCTCTCATATTTATGGTCCCTCCTGTATAACAGGCTTACCCTATGCTTTTCTTTTGTTATGAAAGAACATGTATGTGGAAAATGTGGAGGGTTTTTTGATTTAGCTTTTGTTGTTGCTGTTTTGTTGTTTGGGTTTTTTGTTTGTTTGTTTGTTTGTTTGTTTGTTTTTTAGTTTGCCAGCCAGAAAAAAGGAGAGGCTGAAATGTATTTTTTTCCTGGATAGATCCAACAGCTTAACCTCAGACCCTGGGGGTATCAGTTAACAAGCTTTATCTTGACAGCATAATCACTAAAAAGTGAAAGGAGTACTGGGATGTTTTTTTGAGACGTGCTGTCAACATGCAAACTTGCACTTCAGTCTCCTGTTTATGGTCCTAATCTCTCTTGCTTTTTCTCTTTAAAGCATGATTTAAGAGTTGACTGTGTTACTTGTGTCTTTTAACAGCTTTTGTGGCATGCGGCAAGTTCAGCTGAAGTTCTCTGGCTTTATCTGTACAATGTGACTGTGCATATGAACAAATAGTCTCAAAGAATATCCATACTTCCTTTTCCACATAGACTTCAGGCAAATGAGAATGGATTCACTAAAAGGAATAGATCCAGCCTTCTTCACGTGTTGTCTCTTTACTATGGGTTTCTTGATTTTTTTAAGTAAAATAATTAATCTTGCTTGGAAATCTGTGTCTTCTGTCTGTGTACCCAACAGGAAAAGTAGTAAGGCATCAAAAATACAGATGCAGATATATTTATATAAAATACCCCTATTTAAATCAAATTCAACAAAAATTATAAATACCAGTAATTAATCAAATATGTATTCATCCTGGCAAGCATTTTTGACTCAAAAATTACTCTGATGTTGATTTTTATAAGGCTTTGGTTATAGGACATGCCTTTTTCTAGAGCAAGAAAATTGGGAACATACAAAAGATGCTTTTTCTAGTTAATAAGACACTCTCCCAGTTTCCAAAATCTGATCGCAGTATTAAAATTACACATACAGTTTGACCATCTAGTGAAAGTCAGGGTTTGTGTTTTTTCTGGCTGGGTGGGTTGGGGTTTTTTATGTTTGAAGGTAACTGATGTTTTCGTTTATTATTTTGTCACCTTTTCCTGTTTGAAATTTCCATTATTATGATTAGAACACAGAAAATCTCAGGTATCAATACCTAGTTTTCTAAAAACGTCAATGCAAATGTTTCCAAAGGGTCTTTTAACCATTATTAGCAGAAATTAGCTGTGGGCTATGGATAGTTTTCAGCTTTCATGATACTTGACTGCTCACTTGATATTTTTGATGTAATACCCTAATATAAAGCTGAATTTTAAATTGCAGAAAAAAATGGAGAAGAGGTAGATCATGACAAGCTGATGCTAGTTTTGCTATGGAAAAAGACAAAAGAATTACCTGGACTCCCCCAGAGTTCTGTGATTGCAATTGGCAGCCAGTGCTAGGAGGCATTAGACATATAAGACAAGAACAAGTTTGCACCATATAATTATATAATACTGACAAAAAAATAGATCATAAATATTCACAGAAGCAAAGAAAATACAGTCACAGGGTTTCTTTCAGTAATAGTCACATCTAATATTTGCTTGCCTCTGTTAGTGATGTCAAGAGCTAATGACATTGCGGTAGGATACAGATAGGAATGACAGCTTGTCAATGTACTTCTGATACAAATTTTTTATTTACACTGATAATTTTGTCAACAAGTATAGTGTTCTATCTTCAAAGACCCTTTTCAGTTATACTGGGAAAAATATCAAAGTATTCCTTTTGAATAACATACTGGTTTCTACTTCTGTGTTGTTTGGATTACTTTCATTAGATTGCATATTAATATAATAACAATATATAATATTTTATAACTTGATAAAAACTAACCAAAATTACTGTATTTAATGACATTTTTTAATGATACCTAAGTTGTCCTTCCTTGCATTTATCCAGGTTTTGTTATATTCTTTTATTAGACAGCATTAGTAACATTATCTGAGATTAAGATGTCTTCCTCCTGCTGTATTACTTGAAGACAAATTGCATTATAACCCGAGTAAGATGCCTGGCCTTTGTGGAACAAAAGCGGAAAAAAATAGTTGCCAAACACTAGTAAATAAGGTAGTTCATAAAAAAGGATGAAGTGTACACACAGGTCCAAACAAATTTTCAAATCAAGAATGCCATGCATGAGAAGACAATGCATTTGCATTGTCTATAAACTGTAGAGATCTTATTTCAATCCCTACAAATGCATACAAACTGTAGTGATGCTGTGCCTCATGCAGAGTTCTGGTGCTGTCATTGCCTTTTCAGAAAATCTTGTAAAATGACAGTCTGTTATTCTCATGCATTTTAGCAGTTCTGTTGTAAATCGCAATGCATAATTTTTCATAATAAAACTTTCAGAAATTAATCTAATTTCAGATCATGCAATAAACATCAAGTTTGCTCTATACTTATTTCAAAGCTACAAGAAAATGTATCATTTTTTCAGTGAACATGAAATGAGTTTCAAAGTTTATGGGTTTTTGCTCATTTCCCTCCAACTTTAGTAAGGACAAATATGTGATTTGGAGTGAAGATTACAACATGATGGGTTTTTTTTTAATCTCAGTCTTAAAATGAAAACCAATTTGATTATTTCAGGTAATGTTAATGACTCAGGAAATACATACTGTGTGAACTGAAGCCAAAACGTAAATCATAGCATTCCTCCTACAAACCTTCAGAGCTAACTTGCTCATTGCTCTAGTCACAGCACAGCTGTGTGGGAATTCTTGGCACCCAGGAGCACTCCATTTTCATTCCATCACAACATTTAAGAGCAGAAATCTTTTAAGGCAGTCCTGCAATCCTCATTTTGAGTTAATAACCAATTCTCTTGGGGTGTGTCACTGTGGGGAGAGGAAGAATGCAGTATTTTAGTACTGCAGCTGTAGTACAACAAAGAGCACTACTAAAAAAAAAAATATATATCTATAGCATCACTTTTCCTTTGGCCTGAAATAAATAGCAAAACATACATCATTAGACGGAGTAGAGAATAGCATTAAAAAGTATCACTAGAGTGTATGCTTCTGAGGAGCCGATGATGTTTCTGAAAGGTTCCAATTCTGAAGCACTGCTGAGTGTTGAAGGGAATGTGCTCAGTAGAAATCTTAACTTTTCTTTTTCCCCGTAATTAAAGCTAAAAAACCTGCCACCCATTCCTTTTGAAAGTAGCTCATGTTTTTTATTTAAAAAATTGTAGGCACCTACAAGAAATGAGAACTAAACTAATGAACTCATATGTCACTTGAGAATAAATGGAAAACTGGCTTTGATTTTTGCTATAATTTTTGGAGCAGACCATTTTTAATCATAAAATAATGTCTACATATTTAATTCTGATTACCACTCATTCCTTGTCTAAGCACTAGACTTCCTTCAGGCAGTAATAGAATTTATTTATTTATTTATTTATTTTTTTAACGGAGGTAGTAAAAAGGAAATTTCTTCATGCATTTCCATTTCAGGGAAAGGTTGTATAGAGAACTATATCATATATTTGCATATAGTACAAGCCATGTGCAAACCTGGACCTGTTCGCAAACAGATTGAACTTTTGATGGCTGTAGAGACCATGCCTTCAAATTTATTCTTCATTTCTGAAAGACAAAATGTCTGATTTCCTTGACTGTCTTACAGTTTTTCTCTAGAAGTTACAGCTGGTAACTGCTTTCTTTAGAAAGCAGGGAAGAAAAAAAGAAAAAAGGATCACCAATAGATTATCAGCTATTTCTTTTTCAACAGTGCAATAGCTTTGCATTAGCCTTAATTTTCTAATAAATAGAACAAAGTGGTTAAATAGTAACACAAATTTAAACTCTTAGCATTTGGTACTTTTTTCAAATCTGCTTTCACAGATCTACATTGACAAAGCTAATTTAGACTCTTGATGTTTCTATAATAATAGTTTTCTCAGTTTTCAGTACTCAAGAGTTTTCCTACAATATTGGGTAAAGCTTGATAGTTTCATACAGTTCTATACACAGAAGAAGACAAAATAAGCTTGGATAAATGTTCTAAACTAAATTTTTATATTTGTGTATTTCAGTTAACATCATACATACTTGGAAACTGAAAAACAACTCATTATTTTAGTCTTTCTATCTATTTTCGCAGATCATTCTGAAACATGATGTTAAGTACATCAAGACCCATTGCTGAATGGAGAATCATTTGTAATAGCTGCTGTAATTTATTCATTATTTTAATATTCGGTAACAGTCAAACATTCCAGACTGAAAGCATTTTAAAATAGAATTCACAATAATTACTCTCTGATTTTCTTTATAATACAGGACAATCTCAGAAGATTCAACCTTCTTATGTATTTTTCAAAATATATTTTCAGTGAAGAGCTTCAGTTCATTTTCCTTAACCTCTTTATGATATGCAGTATCCTGATTAAAGTCTACTGTCTTAGCTTTTGAGATAACAGGTTTCACTTAAGAGACTTTTGGCCTCTGCCAAAAGACTATAAAGAGAAAAAATGCTCTGATGTACGTAGGCATTGATGTCTTAGATGTAAAAATACTATCTGTTATTTTCTCAAATTAAATCTTTGGACACAAATCTGGCAGATACATATTCTAAATATCTAAAAATGATGGGCCTTTATATTTGTTAACCAGATGCAGTCTTGAGCCATCCATTTCTACTGATGGAGGACTGACTACTGATGAACGACTGACCTATAAAAAAACTTGCTTAAATAGGTTTTACAGAGGCTTCAAAGAAAACATAGAGAAAGACTTCAAACAGTTTTTGTAATGCTAACAGGTTATCAGTTAAATCTTCCAAAGAGCTACACTAGAATCTCTGGTGTTCAGTATTCATTCATGCTCTGAAAAAAAGGAGTCAATAGTTTGCTGACAGTATAGAATGAATTCAGAGAAGTAAAAGTTCCAGCCCAATGTAGGTGGCATTTGCTTTTCCCTTTTACAAGTCCAACCAGGAGCAAAGATTAATATGTAATCCAGAAAGACACTCAACACATGCAAGCACACGCATGCACATGGATGCAGATGACTGAGGTTCAGCAGGAAACACATCTACACCTCAGTCCTACCAGTTGCTGGCACATGGACCTATAGATCTGGCACTGAGACCTCTTCCACCATCCCCAGGTAGAAAGTGAGGTCACACAGGAAGTATTTACAAATAGAATGTAACAAGAAGATAGGGTGGATGGCAGTGATGAGGTGAAAGAATGGGGAGCATTAAGTAAAATTATTAGGCAGCAGATTGAAAGAAGGCATAAAGAGGTACCATCTACATGTAAAAAAAAAAAAAAAAAGTGCTATTTTGGGAGCTAGCACTATGTCAGAATTTGTACAACCTGCCCACACAGGTTTCCTGTGGTCTGGCCTTCAGGAAGGAATGAACA
>JBCJKH010029256.1:0-11825 GCA_039877255.1 Loriculus beryllinus | reverse complement strand
GTAATCTTTAGGAAAATGTGCTAAGGAACTGATAGACTGTTTAAAGAGAGATCTGTCAGTCTTACTCAATTAGTTTGTGACAGCAGAGCACTGGTTTGTCTACCTGGGATGTCTTAAATCTTCACCTTCAGACAAGTGTATGGTGGTGTTTTGAGGTATATTAATGCAGATTTGCCTAGAGCATCAACATAGCTCCTAGTATTGGATATCTAAATGGATATTGCAGCTCTTGGAGAGTTGGTGTGATGCTTTATGCTTGTTCCCATGTTCTTAATCCCAAAAAAGTTCTGGAACATACCAGTTTCTACTTGTGATTTCCTCTGACTTTGTGCTCAGAGCCAGAGTACTGAACTTGAAAGGACAAATTATGGTTTGGAGCAGCTCCCTCAGTGGTCCTAGGTTATCATGCAGCCCTTTGGGCTCTGCTGGTCCTCTTGGATTTAATACTCATAGAGGTTCAGCACTTTGCAGCATGGGTGTAGCACATCTCCTTCCTCACTAATTCATCTTACTTGGGCTTGGCTTGCAGATCAGCTGTTCTCAGCTGCTCAGTTATCACTAACCTTCAGGCTGGACACTCACAATAGAATCTGTGTATGGTCCTAAAGGTTTCTTTTGCCCTGTTTACAACCTTCTAGCTTTTTGTTTCAAGATCCCTGCTTTAGTGGTGGTTTGAAGGAATTAAATTAGGCTTCAATTGACTGCAATTTACACCTCAGTCACAGGTATGTTTTGGGGTACTTGGGAGGAGGATCTTCCTGTGCTTTTAGGTAGCCTTTCTTAAGTTCAAGTATTGGGAAGGAGGCAGCAATTCTGCCGATCACTGATGTGCCATAAGTTGGGCCTCTTGTGTGAGAGGAGCAGAGCAAAGGAGCCTTGGGCTGGAGGCAAGAAGAGCTGTGAGCATAGATTATGATGTCCCATGCTGACAAGCTGTCTCCCTCTTCTTCAATTTGCTTTTGCAAAAACCTTTAAAAAAAATAAATATTGTATTTAAGTTGTGTTGAAAAAGCTCGTGAAAACAGAGTGGTGGCAGAATATCATGTTGGTCCCATTGCATGAAGCCGTCACAGTCCAGACAGCCTCACATCATCTCAAAAATCCAGTCATCAGTTTCACACAGTGGATAGAATGGGTGAGCTCCAGGGAGCTCAGAGCCTGTGGGACATGGCACAGGGGCTGTGAAACCACTGCTGTCTGGCAGAAGAGAAATTGCAGCATTGCACAACTGCTGCTGTAGCAGCATACTGGGCACTGCTTCATTTCTTGGGGAAGATGAAAGAGATGGAGGAGATGCTTCAGGGCAGGACTGCCAGAGGGCTATGGAACCTTTGAGGCAGCTGAGGTAGGAGAATGCTGCCTGGAGATAAATGGTTGATTTTGACTGTGACAGGGAGACTAATCTTGTCTTGGTCCTGAAGAAGCTACTTGTGAAAACTTATTTTTACAGCACCTCCGTGTGCTGTGAAATGAGAAGGTGGGAGGAGTATAAAATAATCTGTATCCATAATGGAGTCTAAATGAGATTTATAGCTAATATCAATCCTGTAGTTTCTGATGTCTCCATGACTGACCCTGAAACCTTGAGTAACATTTTATCTTCTCTATAGCGCAGTGTGTGGCTGTATGATAACAAACATGAAACCAAACCATTCTTGAGCCAATGTGTCAATACAGAGCATTTCTCCAGACAGTTCATTTCATCTTTTTAAACCAATAAATGTCCTGGGACGGATGGACAGATTAGGTGAGCTCTCCATTTAGTCCCTGAAGTGATTCTCCTAGTTCATGGTGACAAGTTCAGATTGGCCATATGGTGGCACTTGCAGGATTTAACACTTCCATTATATGCCTATGCTCAGCTTGTGTGGTGACAGAAGCTTTGCTGCATGTGCCACAGTGAGAGGATGGCTTGGTGCAAACTTGGAAGTCTCAGAATGTTAATTCTCATTGGGATAAAGTAACCATCAAGACATTGGCATGCCTGGAAAGGAGAACAAATGAATTTCTGTTCAGCTTGTAGGATACTCTTACCAGCAGAGACTTCTTATGAAGTCTCTGTTGATAGAGAGGGAATGCAAACATACTAACAGGCAGAAAGGGAGCCTTGTAAATATGTAATATGTCCATATGTAAAAATGGACACAGCAAACCTCTTTTGTTCTCTTGTCACCAACCTCGTAGCAGCATTCTGTCAGAAGAAACTGCTGCATGCTTGGTATGCATATGGTATGCAACAGTAGAAAGAGCGCACATGCTGCATGCAGGTGGTAGACAGCCAAAACCCCATTGAGTAGGATTTACATCTGCAGGCATGCAGTAGTGGGCAAGAATTGCCAGGGAACTGTGGTGTGCATGGCCGTGTTCCTCAGTGTACTTCCCTGGCCCATTCACCACCGATACCAGCTTCCCAGCCCCACAGGGAAGTGTTTGCTTTCTGTGTTGATGTTTGCATAGTGCCTGCTGGCAGGCTGGAGGAGCATCCATGTGTTATGGGAGGATGTGTGCACTGCCTGGCATAGTGCAGTGTGCTGGGATTTTGCTTGAGCCTTCATTAAAGCTACCAGCTTCATCAGGGACTTCTCCAGCAGAGTTGGGTCTGCAATGTTGTCTTTACAGTAACACATGTTGCATTTCTGTACCTCGAGGCATCTGGCAGCTTTTCTTATTGCTGCTAAGCTGTGGATGGGGGATGCCATTTCTCAGCTGTTCTGGCTGTGGGAACTCTCTGATGTGTTTTGTTTACTTGGTGGGTCTGGTTCATGTTTTCAGCTTTGTAGAGAAGGGCACATTTTTCTGTGTACATAGCAGGAATGGGTTCAAATGACCCATGAATGTGAATGTGAAAACACAAGGAAGCCAGCAAGGCCAGTTGTGCCTGCTCATTCTGTTAAATGTTAATCCTCAGCAACTAGTGTGTAGAAGCTGCCAGCCATCGTTGCAGTATCCAGGAATCTTAAATTCCCACAACCGAAATCAGCCCCTTCCTTCCGACTTGGGAGATTCATGGTGTTTTCAGCTGTTTTTCTGCATACCCTAGCTGACATTCCCAAACAGCCTGAAACTGCAGGTTGCAGTAAAATGATATGGCATTGAAGTTCTCCAGTGACACCAGTTTGAGCTGTGCAAGAGCTCCATGGAGGTTTTATTTGTATGGCTACTGCTCTGTGCCTACCCTTCCTCCCTGCACTGCACTGTAGCTGGGCTGCCACTCCAGCAGCAGTTTGGCTTCAGCTTGGTAGGCACAGGGAGCAAGCAAGTTCACAGCACCTCTTGGCTGGTCTTTCTATTTATTTTCCACCACATTGCTTATTACCCTTTGGCAGGGCAAACACTCAGGCACGACGTGTTGGTGTGTTGTCTTACCCTGCTGCAGCTCACAGTCAGTTCAAAGGTCTTTTTAAATTGCTGCAATCAGGAAGTATGCTGCAGTGAGGCCCCCAGGTGAATGTTAACAGCCATGTTCAGCAGAGTTGTGCTGGTTTTTGTCAGTACCACTGTAAAAATCTCATTCTTGCATTTATTCTGGTGAAAAACAAAAGGAAAAAAGTTAAATATCCGGACAGTTGAAGTCACACTTGCAAAGTGTTTGATTTCTTTCAGTGTTCTCCAGGCTCCCTGTCCTTTAGGGATTATGCTTCTCTTCAGTGTAAAACCTGTGACAGAATTCATTATCTTATTAGGCAGGATGGTTGGACTTATTTTGGTTATGCAATGTGCTCCGAGGTGTGCTAGGAGCAGGGTGAGCTGGCTGTGCAAGGGCAGTCCTTGTCTCCTGCATGCTTTCACCATTCCCAGTGCCCGCTTGTCAAGCTGCAAGCGTTATTTCCCCATTTTCTGAGATGTACCATTTTGAATGTGGTTTTGAACCTCCCCGGGCCATAATCAGGTTAAGCTGCCGAGTGACTGGGCATGATTTACGTGTGCAAATGTCTGAAGCTCTCTCAGTGATGTGCAGGGTCTTCCCAGGCGCTTTTTATCTTGCCATGTATTGAATGAGTGATTGGCAAGCCAGTACAGGTCTGTGGAAAATCACCTGAATACTGAAAAACCTTCGCATTTTTGGTGGGATTATCATTGCTTCTTTATTTTTTTCCTGATACTGCCTGGGTGGGGAGTGACTTTTAATCCAAGGTTCTCCGACTTCCGCCTTTTTTTCCCACCCCGTGATCTCTGGCAGTCATAACACAAATCATGACATTGTGTTTTTCACAAATGAATGATGACATAAATGAAGATTAGGGGTTATTTTGTCCTCCAGTATAACAAGCTACTTGCACTGGAGGCCTTCTGCCTACACTGGAAGGTTAAAGAGAGGACAGGTTAGTGTGTGGGAGATTTAATTCATGCTTAAATACCTGGGATACAGTGGTAAAGGCGTGAGAGCAGAGCGCAGGGGAAGTAAGGATATAGCTGTGTGCGTGGTGCCTGTGCATGGATATACATTTTCTCGTGGTGTTTTGGGCTCGCTTCAAATTGACTCTGCTGCAAATCATCCGGGTCCGAGGCTCCAGTCCCTCTCTCGCACAAGAATGAGCACCACGTCTACCTTTTTCAGTGCCGAAGCCTCCAGCGTGCAACCTTTTTGTCGCCAGCTGCAGGCAGCCGCTCAGCTGCGTTTCCTTCTGTGCTAATTCTCTTGTGTCAGAATAAAGCTCCCGTGGCTTTGTTCTGAGAAGGGATGCGGCCATTTGCCAGGTAAAATACCAACCCAAAATGCAGGGGTTAAAACTGGGGAGAGCTTATAGTGTCTCCCCACCTCGGGGGTCGGGGAGGAGGATGATGGGCGAGCCTTCCCCCCCGACACGCGATGCTAAAGCGATGAATAAATAGGGCATCTGTGGAGGAGGGGTTTCCTCTTCCATGCCTGCCGTGGTCGCACAGACGGTTGGGTCCCCCTTGCAGCTTGGGATTTGCAAGCTGAGGAATGGTTTTTTCTTGCAAACCGTAAGTGCTGTGTTGGTAGGCGGCTGCGGGTGCGGTCGCGGTGGGGTTAGCTGGAGCAGGCATCGCTGGCGCAGCGGGTCTGGCCTTAAGGGGGGGGGGGGGGGGAGGGATGGCACCGATGCGCCAGTGGCTCCCTGCGATTCGCCTTGGACAAGTGGGTGAGCGGGAGATGCGGCACGTTAGCAGGAGGAACAGTGCTCAGACAGTGTCTGTCTCTTAAAATCAGCCGTGTTTAGGGGCTTTGCACCCACGGCGGTGGAGGGCTGCGACAACCTTTTGGGCTCCCTGGCAGGGTAACATGAGAAAAGCTTCCTCCGGCACAGCCGCTGTTTGCTCTGCTTACTGTGCTAACACAGCCCACAAACACTGGGGCTTCCTGTCGTTGTACTGGGGCCCCGTGCTGTACAAAGAAACAGCCTTGCATTTTATATGAAGGCCTAAAATTTGCCTTTGACATCACCTCTCCAGATCAGGTCTTTTGTCCCTCACATGGTTAAGCTCAGCCGGCAGCTTATTGAACAAAGGTTTCCTGGTCGCTGCATCTCATTTGCTTCACGGGATGGTAAACAATCCTATCAGCTGGCAAGGCAAGTTCAGCTCCTTTTGGGTTAAAAAGAAATGTATTTGGTATCTTCTTCTGAAGACGTTTGTGCTTGTGAAGGGGAGTTTGGAATATATGTCAGGATGTTTTTCATTAGGCACTAAAATTTGAATGTTACTTTTTACCTTATTTGAGCTTCCCTGTACCTTTTAATGCAGCATTTTGACAACTAATGCAATGCGATTGCCAGGCATTTTGCAATTCTTTGTTTGTGTGAATACATTTCAGTGAACCTGGAAGTGCCTTCTACTCCTATATACTTCCTGAGTAGTTACTACAGAATATTCTGTGTATTTGTGGGGCTGTGTGGTGATTCAGCCTGAAGCAGCTTAACGCATTTCTCTTGTAACCCAATGCTGGCAACTTCATGGAGGGGTATTAAGATTCAAATCCAATCTCGAGTCAGGTCAGTTAGCCCTTCTGTTCGCTTTTGCAGCCAGCTTTTAGTTATAATCTACTAGTTTTGTTCTTTTTCTGCCATTTCTATTTTGGTGTAAAGATTAAGACATTTAGAAACTGGTTTGGTTTTTTTTTTTTTTTTGGCTTATTCCAGGCATTTTATGCATGTGTCCAAACAGTTGTCTTGAATCAGGATATCTTTTAAGCTAGGCCCATTGCAAAGTACAATAGATGTTTGAGTTCGTTGGGGTTTTTAGATTAATGGTGATATTCGTTAGAGTTTTTCGGTTGGTTCTTTGTTTGGTTTTGTGGTTGGTTTTTGTTGGTGGGGTTTTTTTGTTTGTTTTTGTTTTATTGGGTTTTTTTTTTTGCTTCTGGGGGCATGTTGAATGGTGGGTTCTCACTGGGAAGTCAACTGTAGGTAAGTGGTCCTTTATTCAATAATAAGTCAGTTTTGCTTGTTTGACCAAGTAACTTGAGAATAAGACTGTAGAGGAAGAATTCAACCAACAGTGGTGGCAGCCTCTTCAACTTCTGGGTAACTGGGAGGAGCTCTTTCCCTGAGCTGCTGCACTTGAACTTTTATTGCTCTTAATTCAGTGTGTGTGTTGGGTGATTTGTTACCTGGACCCGGAGGGAGCTTTTGCCCCCAGGCTTGGAGGCTTGTAGGGTGCATCCCCTCCAAAGCTCCCAGGAGGCCTGTCTTTCTGAACAAATAGTCCCTTTAGGATGTATCTCAGAGGAGCTGATGGGGTTTCTTTCATGCAAAGAGCAGATAATTTGCAAGATACTGACAGTGTGCAGAAATGCAGCCGAGAATGGTTGTTGGGAAAGACTTTTGTGATTGTAATTAGTGTGTTTTACATTTTTCTTTGAGCTGTAGCCAGACAACTTGCAGTTCCCTGTGACTTCTGTTGCTTGAGTGTGGAAACCTACCATCTTACCTTGGGCTCTTTGTCTGCTGACTGCAGCAAGGGCAGATCGGCCAATATGAACATCTGGACATGGCTGCCTTCCTACCAACACGCTGCACTAGTGTGAACTTCTGTTAGGGTTTTATTCTTTGCTGGCTGGTTAGCTCCAGTTTGAGATTAATGATTTAGAACAATGAGGGTGGTTAAATTACTGACAAATGACATATTCTATTCAGAATATATAACAGATTAAATTACTAAATTACAATGGGGAGTCTGTAATGGCAATTGCTAGGAAGTAAATACAAGTTTGCAATACCAACAGTGTTGCTGTCTTTGATACTGTTGCTTCTAGTAACGCTAGTAGATGAAGTCCAACCTATTTATGGTAATATCAGTAACTTGGATTTTAGAGTGATACCTAAGCCAAAATAATACTGTTGGGGATTCTTCTGGTGCAAACCCCCCACTTGGGTTCTAAAACTCTTGCGTTTTAATTTATTCCGTGCACTGTCAGTCATAGAGAAATTTTTTTATAATCTAATATTGCTTTGTTTTTCTTCCTTTGCTACTTTCACCTACCTGTTATCCAGTATGCAGACTGAAGAAAGGTATCTTGCAACCCCTGAGTTTTTTGTAATGCAGCTTCGTGATGTCAAAGAGGTGGATGCAAACAGAAGGGTGTACAGGGTAGCAGAGATGATACTAAGCCCAGTAAACTGTTGTCTCAGCAGGTCAGCTGTGGCATCAGATGGTCCCAACACGTTCATCTCTTGCAGTTCACCAGAGAGACATATCCAAAGCACTAGTGAGGAATGTCATAGAATGTGGAATGAATAAATTGTCACTGGATACAGCCAGGGAGGGACAGCTCAGCAATGAAGCCTTGCTTTCCTTCTGACTGGCCTCAAGTCATGCGAAGTTAACAGTGCAACAGCATAGGTGTTTGGCTCAGACTTTTCCACAGGCCTTGCTCTTCTGGTGCTTCTTCCCTTCAGTGCTCAGTACAGAGCCTGTATCATTGCATCTCTCCAGGGAGAACAGTTCCCAAGTCACCTGTCTTTGGTGGGACACATACCCTGGGCAGTCATGGGCCCTGTTGAGCATCATAACTGACTGGTGGGGCAGAAGCAAGGGATAGGGTGGAGAAAGAATTTGTTCTCCCAGGTAAATTACTGCCAGCCTATGATAGCACAAGAAAGTGCAGTTACAGTTACCAGAGTATGATGTGTTCATTGATCACCACTTAACAGAAGCAGAGCCAGGAGCAAGAAGATTTATGTAGCAGCTGTTTGCTTGGGAGCCAGATGCATTCTGCATGCAGGGTTGAACTTGGGAGCAGAGTTCTGAAAAGAGCTTGTTAAGGAAAGCGAGAGCAGCTAAATGCTTTTCTTATTCACTGGCTTCCTCTCTGTCAGCTGCAGCAGTAGAAAGTACTGTCAGTGCACAGGGGCAAAAGCAGCTGCTTTGCAGTTTGCACCAGTATCAATGGCTTTGTGGTTCCAAAGAACAAGGAGGACCATGGACTTCAGTCAAATTCTTCAGGCTGGCTTGCAGGGTTGCATCAACCAGACAAGACTAATTTTCTGGTTTAGAGTTTGCAGAGTTGCTAAATACTTGCCAGGAGTCCTGCTGTAGCACTGTGCCCTTCTCACCCTCCTTGTATAACAACTGAAAGTACTTACTCGTCCTTTTGGGACAAGAGGCAGGGGAAGGTGCCTCCCATGCTGTAAATCCATATGAGAATCCATATGTGAATCCATATGAGAATCCATATGTGAATCCATTTGCTGGCCTTACTCAGTACCTTCACGATAACCAATAGGACTGAAGAAATCCAGCAGGATCATTTTCCACATCTCCTTCCTAAGTGCTTTGCCTTAAATCAGGTCTAGCTGATGTGTATATCCTCTTTGATTACCTTCAGGTTGGTAATAAGATGGGTTGTTGCTTAGCAAGTGATGTATTCGTTATGAATTAGTTGCCATGTATTTCTTTTGTCATTGTATCATATTCTGCAACAGGCAACTGCAAAAGCCACTCTGTTACAGGCAGTTTGGATCTCTTTTCTCTAAAACTTTCTAGAATAGTTTGGCAGCAGGCAGGATGGCAGGCCACAAAATGTATTTTTCTTGCAAAGAAGGGCAGGACCAGCATCCAGGTACCCTGTCAGGACACTGCTGTCTTGGTGTCATCCTTCACTGCACTAGATGAGTTGACATCCCCCCCATGATGCTCCAGACCTAGCCAGCACAACACTGGTGTTGCCAAGTATGTTAAGGTTCATCTCAGACCCCTAGTGATAATTCCCAGGAGAGGAGGCTAATTAATGGAGAATGTTTTGGCCTTTTCACAGTGCATACTTTTGTCCTGCACTTAGATAATGAGGCTAATCTAGGTAGTTGCTAGACTAAGCAGTAGCTGAGGGTGTAATTCAGGAATCTGCATTTTTAAAATGACATGCAAGGTCCAACAATCCCTCGCAAGGCGCAGGGACAGAACTACGTATCAGAGGGATGCAAGCAGCCAGAACAGCACAGTGAAGTAATGCTGGCTTAGAAGTGGGTTTTCCCTGAGGCAGGCACGGAATGATTTCACCTGACTTAGCATCTACAGTGTTCATGTTTATAGTACTGCAGGGTAGACCATTACAGTTCATGGAGACAAGTACATGCTTTTTGGTACTGTTGGTCTCATCTGGTGATTTGGACGTTTAATACAGGTCTGATGGAAATCATGATCTAGCTTATTATATTTTTTTCGCCGTTAACTACAAATTCTAGATGGCAAGCTCTGATACCAATCTGAAGTCAGAAGAGAGAATTGTCATCTCACTGTTATGCTTTTTAGTGATTTTTGTTTGTAATTGCAATAAATGAGAATTTCAAGGAAGGATCTGAGAGCAGTGAGGTAGTTTAACAGATATTCTTCCAACACATGGGGTTGTACAAAATGTACAACCATGCTATTCTGATAACTTAAGGGGCTGGCAAGGGGTTTTGACAAGGGAATATGCTGTAAAGGCTGGGAATAAAGAAAAGCTTGTTTGAGTTTGACACCTGTGCTACAAACAGCTATAAGAAAAGTAAATGGTCGTGATTGTTCATTTGCTTGTCTCCTGCACAACTCTCTCTAGTGCTTGGATGTTCTCCCTCTTCAGGATTGTTTGGGTTTTTTTCTTTTTTCATTTTCACCCGCCAGGAGAGCCTGGTACATCTCCACACATTTCAGCATGTTGTTTAGAAGAGCTATAATGTTGTGGCATTGTAAGTTCAGACCTTTGTTCAGGCCTTCTCCTCTCTTGTCAGCATCCATTTGACCAGGGTGTTGTACCTCTGCTTTGGGAAATCCATTGGCAGAGTGGTACTTTGCTGATTAGAGTGGGCCTGTTGGTTACTGAAGAAGACACTGGATATAATTCACAGCAGGAAAATTAGACCATAGATACCCATCTTAGTTTAACTGTGGCATGTTATGGTATAAACTCCCATTCAAACAAATGTCCAGGAGCTGACTGAAGAGCTAACAAGCATGTGAAAATTCATTCTGCTCATATACTTTCATTAAAGAATTCACACAAGAGCTTCCTGCAGCTGTAGAGCAGGGCCCTGCTGAGCCAATTTAGGTAGGTTTTGACTAAAACGTGGCTTCTGATTTACAGGCAACAGATTGGTGCAACAGTAAGTGCTTCAGAAAGCCATGCCTGTCATCACCTTCTGCTAACATCATTTCCACTTATTGCAGATCTCTGTAACAAAGTGTTCTTACTGGTCTGCTTAGGGTGAAGAAACTGAAGGAGACATTTGAATTTATGCAGCTGTTGGACAAAAACATGAGTAACCTTCGCACCTGGTTGGCCCAGATTGAGTCTGAGCTTTCCAAGCCTGTGATTTATGACATCTGTGATGACCAAGAAATCCAGAAGAGACTGGCAGAACAGCAGGTAGGAAATAGCAGCAGCCAGAGTAAATGAGCCAAAATGCTGCTTGTTACATTGGTCCTGGTTTAAAATCACCTAATCACCTGCTTCTTTTCTTTATCAAGGCCTTCTGTCTGCTTTTCATGACATATTCCTGCAAAGATGCATTACATGGAAAACTTTCATTTGCTTGCTGTAATGTCAGCATGTTGTTGACTTATCCCCCAACTTCTCTTCCTCTCCACCCAAGGAAAACATGGAAAATACAAACAAAAGCATTTTTGCATTTGCTCAGTTAAGTACAGCAGGTTTCATAACACATAGACAGGGCACAAGCAGTGGACAAAATACATGAGGATGGTTTAGGCTGACAAGGCATGAATGGCAGGTCTCTTGAAACTAGCTGTGACAGATTTAAGTGCTGTGATTTGATATTGATATATTGTCCTCACTAGCTCAGTTCTCTTCCACTACTTGCAGGCAATAGAGCAAGCTTGGCAAAGAAGGATGTTTAAGTTTTGGAGGGTAGACTTGTGCAAACACACCTTTGACTGAGGCCTGATCCAGTAAGCAGGCCTCTGAGATGATCACCTCAGGGGTGGGTGAAATGGGCATCAGTGTGAAGCAACCTAGCACCATTGAGCTTGAATGTGTGTAGGCATTTTTGTCCGAGACAGTGGCATACCAGGGAGATCTTCAGGATCTACCCTGGTTTTAAATGCTGGAGATGGCAGGGCTTGGGCACAGCTGAATGTGCCACGTATCCAGCCAGGTGGAAGTGTGAGATGTTTTGGATAGTCTGGAGTAAATGTCTGTCTTTAGCAGCCGGGAAGAAATGAAACTTCTCCAAAGTACAGACTTGCTGGTAAAGGCAGCCTTTCCTCAGGGCTATGCTGTAAGTCTGCTCCAGGTCACAGTGCCTCTGTGAGAACGCTGAGAACTGTCTGTCATCTTGCCCTTGGGTTAAACAAGAATATTTGCCCTAAAACCAAGGATCAAGATCAAAGCTGTCAAGCA
This sequence comes from Loriculus beryllinus, assembly GCA_039877255.1. Lineage (NCBI taxonomy): Eukaryota > Metazoa > Chordata > Aves > Psittaciformes > Psittacidae > Loriculus > Loriculus beryllinus. The sequence continues at coordinate 28 of JBCJKH010029256.1, read as the reverse complement.
TGGAAGCTTTATGGCACAGAACCCATAG
>JBCJKH010029255.1:0-10588 GCA_039877255.1 Loriculus beryllinus | reverse complement strand
CACACTAAAAAATTAAACAATTTTAGTGATTTCCCTGCTATGCCCATACTGCTAAAAACTGCCTTAGCTAGCTAGCTGAATGATAACCTATTTTCATCTAGAAAACACCATTGTCATAGTAGGGGACATGTTGAGGATCTGCATAGGTCTCAAAATAGAAATATCCTTACAGAATAAATCATCTTTAATGTTGCTATGCTAATAAACTGCCTGACAACACATGCTTTCTTTCTTCCACTAGTGTAGAAATCTGGATGTATATTATAAAATTAAAAAAAAAAAAAAAATAGGAAGAGAAGAAAAAAGACAGTGATTTTAGTCTAACTTTTTAGGCTCAGGTTACTTAATTGGGCTTATCCTCAATCAATATTACTGCAAGTGGTGTTAAAGGAAGAAATAATCATTGAAAAGATGGATACCTTAAGGAAATGCTATAAAGCCTTATTAAAAGTGAGGCCCTAGAAGTGTGAGCTATTCTGTGCAGGCAGTTTTCAGAATAGCTGCAATGATACAGCAGTGGTGGCAACATATGGATTCTTTTTCAGAGTAAAGGTCTACAGGCAAAAACTGTTAGCTCTGATAATTCCAGACATGCAGACTTTAAAAGATGCACTAACCTAAATAGAAATATGCCATTTAACCTGTGTCCAACTAGAAAAATAAAGCAGAGCTAATATTAAATGCAAAACATAGTAGGTGAACATTATGTCTATGTAGTCTAAATTGATTTCTGAACATTTTCATGCAATAGAATTTCAGTGGATGTTGAATGTTAAGCTACTTAATGCAGAAAAAGCCATTTATTGTATACACATTCAGTGCTTTGTTGAATGTGGCAGCTGTAAAAGTGTCTCAGTGACAATCCGTTCTTATCAATGATTCTTTGGGCTTGGGAGTCGATAAAAAAAGAAAAAAGAAAAAAAAAAAGAACAAGAGGTACTAGAATTAAAAACAAAAAAATGCAAGTGAAATTGAAATGCAAACAAAAAAAATAAAATCAATGTTACTATTATTTTAAGCAATTGCTATGATGTTCACATAAGAGTACTTCATGTTTTTCTATTCATAATCCTTAAATATGGTTTGATTCTCAGACTGAGACTTTTACAAGAATATGTGATAAGTATTTAATTCTCCTTATATTCACTAATATTTGATGGCTTCATTTTCACATATTGTAGGTAACTCTGGCAATCCACACCTTAAGGCCTATAAAATACAAGCTAAAATAACTTTCCTAATATGCCAACCCAGTTGTGCTTGTGGGGCATAATGGAAATGAAACACCAGTCTCTCCAACTTCTTCCTCTCGTCATTTTCATGCACAACTTCTGTAACAGACACATAATGATATGAAATAAATACTCCTAAACCATAACACAACCATTACCTTTTCTTCTTAAACAACACCACAAGCAGAGGAGTAATACGAATATGTATAAAAAAGCTGAAATTATTTTTGCTTGTGCTCTTATTGGTACAATGGGCTTCTAAGCCCGTATCAAAATCTGCTTCTATAATTATGTGGTTTTCAGAAACCAGAAAATGTTGGAAAGAGGTACTTACTTCTTTGCACAAAATTTTATTCTCTAGAACTGACTTCTGAAAACCACTACACACAATGTCTTGTGAAGGTATTCTGGTATTTATGTAAGGAATGGTGAAGATTTATTTCACTTGCAATGAAACAGATTGTTAGCTGGGCTTCTGAGAAGGGATAAACATTTAAAATAAACTGGTTTGAACAAAATGAGAAACAGAATGAAAAAATTATTCCCAAGTTTATTTCAGATTTATTTTCACTTCCCTATTAGCCAGTCATTCACTCTATTAAATATTCTGCAGTTTAATCTCTCTTCTCCCATCTTTTGTTGTGAGTGAGCTTTGCTTTTGGTGTTTAGTTTTCCAAGGTGTTTGGGTTTTATCTTCTTTAACTTCAACTCATCAATTTATCTCCAGCAAACTTTCTTTTTTTTGACTGTTGCTGTTCTTTTCTAACTGTTGCTATGCCTCTTCCTTCAGGTTTCAGCATTCTTATTCTATTCTCTAATATTTGCTTGTTTGAAATCCTGTTGTTATTTTTCTGCTGCTCCTATTTACTGTCTTTCATTTTTAAATATTGCTACATTCTTTCTTTTCAAGATGTTTTCTCCAATATTTTGTTCTTCAAATATTTTTCTTCAGGGTTGTACTGAAAAATATATGATCATCTTCCTACAACAAATCCTATAGGAATACACATGCAATGACTACCTGTCGTGGTTTAGACCTAGCCACGCAGCTCATTCACTCACTCAACCCCCCTTTCTTGCCCTCCCCTTGCTCACGATGGGATGGGGAAGAGGATCAAAAGAATGCAACTCCCACAGGTTGAGATAAGAACAGTTTAGTAACTAAGGTATAACACAAATCACTACTGCTACCAACAATACTAATAATAATAAGGGAAATAACAAGGAAGAGAATACAGCACCTCACCACCCACCAACAGGTAACACACAACACCCCACCAGACCAAGCACCGACCAACACCTCCTCCAACCCCCAGAGCACTAGCCCTTCTGGGTAACTCCCAGTTACATCCTGGCCATGTCGTACTGTGATATGGAATACCTTTTTGGTCAGTTTGAGTCAGGTGTCCTGTCCCTGCTTCCTCCTGGCCTACCCTCCTCCTTGGTGGAGCATGAGGCTCACAAAGTCCTTGGTCAGTCTAAACATTTCAGCAATAACTAAAAACACTGCTGTTATCAGTTATGTTCCCAAGCCGAAACTCAAAAACACAGTGCTTGCACCAGCTACTAAGAAAGAGAAAAAATGACTGCTACTGCTGAACCCAGGACAACCTCGCAGGCTGGAAAGGACCTTAGGAGGCCTTTAGTTCAACCTCCCACTCATAGCAGACTTGATAGTGAATTCAGACCAGATTGTTCTAGCCATTGTCTGTCTGGGCCTGAGATCAGAGATTCCACAACCCCTCTGGGCAATTGAATCTGGTGTTTAAATAGTCCTCACAGTGGCATCCCACCAGTGTATGAAGTCCAAACCTCTCCTGATTCAATTCATGGCCCCCATTGCTCGTTGTCCTGGATGCACTTCAGTAAAGAGCCTAGATCTGTCTTCTTAACAGCCCTTCCCATAGGTACTGACAGGCAGCTTTGCAGTCTCCCATGGCCATCTTGTCTCCAGCCTGAACCACAGCCAGGCCCCTTTTCCTCATCCTTTCCGTGCAGGGCAACTGCTCCAGCTCTCTGACTGCCTTGGTAGACCTCCTCTGAAGTTGTGTCACTTTGTCAGCATTTTTTTTGTATCGTGAGGCTCCAACCTGGACATATTAACCAGCTTGTGTTGGACCATATCTGGAAGGGGTTACCCACTTTACCTGATTGCTGGCTTTGCTCTTGTTGGTATAACTTAGGATGCTGTTGGCCATCTTTGCTGCCAGGGCACTGCTGGTTCATGCTCAGCTTGTTACCCTCAGGTCTTTTTCAGCACAGTCACTTCCTGGGCAGCCAGTCCCCAGCCTGTCTCGTAGCCAAAGATTCTACCTTCCCACAAGCAGGGTTTGTCATTTGTCCTTTCTGAACCACATAAGGCTCCTGTTGGCCCATTCCTCTCTCTAGCCTAAGGTCTTCTGAAGAGCAGCCCTACCCTCAAGGGTATTGAACGTGCCAGTGAGTTGTGTATCATTTGAGGGTTGAGGTGGGTGCATATGTTTTCCTCCTTCAGGCCCCTGGTAAAAGGTATTAAGCATGGATTTCACTTATAACTGGCCTACAGGTAGACACATAGTGTTAACCACTGGCGTTTAAGTCTGATGATTCAGCCAGTTTTTCACACAGCTAACAGTCTGCCTATCTAGACTATAAAATTTGGATATATACCAGCATGCTGTAAGGAGGAAGTATGGAAAGCCTTGATAAAATCAAAGCAGGAAACATCCAGTGCTCTCCCTCATCACAGATTCAGTCAGACTATTATTTAGGGCAACCAGTTTTGTTGGACATGGTTTACCTTTGGTAAGTCCATGCTGACTGGTTCCAGTCACTTCTTCACCTTCATGTACTCAAGCAGTTTCTGAGAGGATTTGCTCCATGGTTTTCCCAGGAAGCCGAGTGAGGCTAACCAGCCCATAGATCCATGGCTAGTTACTGCCGTTTTTGAAGACATGTACAACGTTCACCTTTCTTCAGTCATGGGGAACCTCTCTCATTCTCCACAACCTTTCAAAAATCATAGGAATGCTAAAGTGACATTGGTTTGACATTGCAGTGACATTCGTTTGCTCTCTCTGGATCCTCAGGCTTGTAAGAGTTGAGATTTCTTCAGAGCTTCACGACTTGATCCTCTTCCACTACTGGTGGTTCCTCCTCTCCAGGAATCCTGCTTTGGGGCACAGCACGTCCAGAAACTCAATGTTGTTTCCCTAAAGCCTCTTTTAAAGTTGTATTTCGTTTCCCATATTCACAATCAGCTCATATTATCTACTGCACTTTGCGTGAGACGGGGTCTGTTCAAATGTTTGCTTTGTTTGCGTGGGGTGTATTTGAAGCAGTTAATAAGAACTGATGTTCCTAGAGTACACTGCCTTCCTTTTGCCTCCTTTACAAAGGAGTGTGTAACATGGCTGTCTGGAGGAACTGGTTCTTCCTTGTGATAGTTTGTTTGCACCTGATGGTTGTGAATGTTCCCACAGAGGAACTCATCCTTACCACACAATTAGTTCATTAGTTTCTGCCTTTGATAGGCAGTGCTGCAGCTGGCAGTGTACGCTGTCCCTAATAATGGATATAACAGATGAGGAGAATAAGCTAAATTAAGTTTAGTATGAACTAGATACCCAGGCAAGTGCACTTAATTCCATAGGCAATTATTTCTATATATAGAAGTATTTGGTCTCAGTGGATGTACTCATGACCTTATCAAGTACTCAGTGGAGAGAAAGGAGAGAATTGGTAGTGGATGTTTATAGAAATATAGTGGAAACCTGCTTAACTAGCAAGAGAATTAATCAGTATGGTTGTGACTGTGCAGAGGATATGGGTAACTTTCTGATGTTTCACACCACTTCAGTGCAATTTCGAAGAGATCCCGTTCAGCCCAAGTTGATGGCAGTATTTCTACCTTCACAAGTCTATGAAGTCCTTCTGTGGCCATGTCTCCTACACTATTGAATAATTTTGCTTGTGTGAGGCCCTAGAATTCATGCTGCAGCTTTATTTTTGCTTTTATGCTGCCCAAGAGCGTGTGCCCTTCTCTTTGTGTAGAAGAGCATGGTGTGTCCCAGTCAGCTTCAGCTTCAAGGGCTCCAGCTCCCCAGTCTCTGAACAGAGAGTCAGCAACTTCTGTTTACCTTGGATATTGTAGGTAGGATGTACATGCTGTCTGTTTTACAGCCTGGATTTGGAAGGATATTCTCATATGGTGGAGAATTTCTCAATTAAAAACCTTCTAGAAATTTATACCCCAAACAGAAAGGATAAGACTACATTTTAATTTAGCTAAAAAATTTACCTCCTGCTTGCTTATGCTTTTTATTTCCCAGGGGCATTTGAACATAATCATTTTTCCTTCCTAAAGTATCTTATAACTGTCTGTTTTTCAGGGAGAATGTTGTGAACAGAGTGACATAGTATAATGGGAAAAACTTACTCAACGTAATGATATAAAGAAGGTGGAAAATAAAAGGGGAACTGGGATGTTTTGCTGACAATCAGATAAATCTTGGATAAATTATAGAGATTATATATAGAGAGACATCACTTCGTTTCTGAGGTTATTATAGTACACTGGTTTTGAAAGATTTTTATGATAAGTTTCTCTCAGGATTTGAGGATTTGACTGCTCTGAGGGATGTCTCAATCACAGTTTCAGCACAAATCCATCATCCTTAACTCTTCTCAAGAAAGTACAGGATGTGAGAGTAGAAGTTTCTGATTCAAGATGGGGCCAGTCTGGCAGGAGAGGGACTCTGCAGTCTGTGTGCTCAGGTGAACAAGGCTGAATAAGCAGACTAAGCACAAGAGTCATCACAGTTTGTGTTCTCCGTGCTGGAGAATTTTCTCTGAGCTGCATACTAGGATGCAGCTCCTGGCTGTCTGTTGTACCCCTGTGATTTCAGATAGCAAGCCACTACACTTACTCTGGTTACATTTAGCAGTGCCTGACTGAAGGCTCGCGGTGTTTGTGAAACGTCACATGGCTGGTTTGATTTCCCTGTAAACAAGAAAAGAATACTTTTAGTACACTTGTATATTCCCCACTTGCTCTAAATTTTTCTCAGTGTCTTCCTGGAAAGGTTTTTAACATAAAAAGGGCTTTACTGTAGTGTTTTCCTATGTGTTCCAGTAATTCTTTTTTAATAGCTGCTTGTCTATAGGATCAAATGTTATTAATTTTTTATTCCCAGCCTTAGAAGAATCATACACGCAGCAGTTCCTTGTTGCTGGCTTATGCTTCAGCAGCAGCAAAAAAATGACTGGAATGTATTTATCCAATAGCAGTACAATACAGTATAAAGCTGTGCCTGTGCAGGTGATAATACCATTTCTGTGTTGCCCCCTTGGTTGTGGGGCTTTAGTCTGCTGACCATTGCTTGTGTTTGGGAAGGCAGCTTACCCATTAAAACTGGCTGGTTTTCCATGACTAAATAAGCTGTCCCATTTAGTAGCAATCACACCCTTGCAATTTTCAGACACCCATTCATTTAAGAACTCAAGTAAGCCTTAGTTATCTTATTAAAGTGTAGTACACAACCAGCTGTTTCTTTTCAGCCTGTGTATGTTGCCTGTTACCTTAACGTGAAGATGCCCCAGATACGAAAGAGAAGATCACGTAAAAGGCATCCTCTATAAATGACAGAGCCGAGGCTGTACCTCCCAGGTTAATACCAGTCTGCGTCAGTAGGTCCAAAGGTAAATAGGCAGTGGGATGAGTGAAGTGCTGAAGAACACCTAGCCAAGTGAAATGTGAGATATGTTTGTGATCAAGCAAAAAGAAGTAGATGATGGGCATGCATTGTATTTCTGAAGTCTGGAATGTTGAAGATTGTTGTTCTACCGAAAGGGGCACAACTGAAGCATTTCAGCATCTTCTGTCAACGGTGAGGGAAGCACGGAGAGAAATTGTCAGAATCACTCAAAGTGTGTAAAGAGCTGTTAGCATGCTCAGTCTTACTGATGCTAGTACTATGAGAAGGAGAGGCAGGATTAAAAATCCAGATAAGGATGCTCTTCCTAGATGAGGCTTCCTAATTAGAGCAGAGAGTTTCTGTCTCAGGATATATCCTTTCATGTGGTAAATGCTCAGTTAATATATGTATGAAGCTATTGATTTTCTGATGCTTTGCCAGCAGCTCATATATTGAATATTTAATGTAACCCAAATACTCGTTTCCTAGAAATGCCAGGAGATTAGGAAAAAAAAAAAAAACCAACCAACAAACCTTAAACTGAATCCAGTCTGTAGAGTTTACAGTTTAGCCTCTTGTATTCTGGACAAACCAGAATGGAATTTGTGGAACATCCATCTTTGGAATGGGGAAGGATCCTTTCTAGCGGACATTGTTGTTTGTGCTGATTTAGATGGACTTGGATGGGTGCAATGGACAATTTTCAAGCTTTGTGAGTGATGAGTATGATAATTTTCGTCCTGTGTTTTCCTTTCTGTGAACTACTTTGGAGAGGTCTAAGAAGAAAAGAAAGTACATTTATGTTACAAAGAAATTCACACCATTTTTCAGACAGCCCAAGGTCATAACTGAATTTCTATAGGGGGTATTCATCTGTGAACACCCTGTGAAAGGAAGGAAAACATTGCCCTAATTTATGTTTGAGATCATATTCTTTACAGTTTATGCTCCCTGTTCTAGGGCTAGCTCTCCTGCTGCTTTAAAATTTTAATGAATGAAGCAAGACTTGCTGGCCTTTGGACTACTTCTGAAGTCAAATGTGTGAGGTCCTGGATTTCTTTCCAACCATAGGAGAGCTCTCTAACATAAATTAGTGAATAAACCAAAACAGCCTCAAGTTAATTACAGGCAGGACATCAAATCAAGGTTGCATCTCTTAGTAATTAAAGTAATTAAGAATTCTGTTGTTTACTTTGATGCATGTAAAAGTTCTCTCTTTTTTTTCCAGCAGATTTTAATTAAGCAAGCAACATTTAGTTATATTGCTGCTTCCCCTAGCAAAAATTTCAGTGTCAGCAATCTACACTTTTGCTTTATTTTCTTGCTTGGAGATGCTGTTAGATATGCTATTAGGAGTATGAAAATAATTCCAACTTAACTATGTTTAGTTATGCAATATCCTTTATTGTAAAGATGTGTTACCTTGCATGAAAGCTTACAACATGAAGTAAACAGCTGTCAGCACTGTCATTTGGGGAAATCCTGCTTCTCTACGAGTATGGGGAGAAAAAGAAAGTAGAAACTGGTAAGTGGGCCAAGCTTTATAACCCATGTGAGAGTCACTGGGAACTTCTGAAATACTCGTGAAACTGGTTTCGAAGGATAAAAGTATTTGGGGAGATAAGACGTGTCTGTCCTAAATCCTACAGGTGCAGGAAGTCTTGTATGCAGATGCCAAAACTGTTGGATAAGATGTGCCTGCTTCATTCTGCCATGCCTTCACAGATGGCTGTGCTTTATTACTGAGGTTTATGGAGAGCAATGCTTTGCAGGGGCTCACCTTGCTGTGATACAGCTAGCAATTGTAGGAGGAGGTTCTGCCATTGTATAGCTGTTGTACAACTACCTGAAGAAGTCTGCTTTTCCTGAGGTGAGCCATGAGAAAAGCTCACCTAAGCTGTAGGAGCTGCCAGGCTGCTGCTCCAGGGCAGAGTGAAATGGATTGCGCATCCTGAATTAATGAATTTCTCCTCTTCCTTCAGTCCCCTAAAAACCAAATTTCTGTGTGATTTTCAGGAAGAGACTAGATGAGGGAAATGAGCAGAAAGACACCATGCGGCACTGTGATGTCTTGCCTGTGACCCTTAGCAGAATTGTTGTAGCTGTGTTAGTAAGACTGTGCTTCTTTTGGACTTGGACTTCATTATGCAGGTGTGCCAGCTTGGATTGGTCACATCACATCTGCTTTCACCCTAAACGAGTATCTGTTCAATGCACTGTTGTGTCTGTCCCTTTGTCAGCATGGTAACTAGTGATGGGGTTTGTCCCTTATGCTCAGCTTTCAGACTGTTCCCAGCCTTTCATGCAGTCTTGTACAGGTCAATGATGAAACTAGTTTCATGTTAAAAAAAAAACAACCCACAAAGCAGCAAACAGCAAACAAACAAAACCCAAATCCAAACACACACACAAACCCCAAACCTAAAGCAAAAAGCTCAACTCCAAGCCTAATTTTTCTGAGCTAATGGATGCCACAGCATGTAACTGGAGCATCACATTTAAAAACGAACAAATTGCGGAGTTTGTTACTGTGATGATGCATCCTGCTTCCAGCTGCAGCAAAGCAATCCCCATCTGCATTCTTCAACTCTGCTCACAGAGCTGTCACCCAGTCCTTGCATCTCTCTGGCTTCCCTGCTCCAGTTTTCATTTTAATTCCTTCCCATTTTGTTTATCTCTTGTCCCACCCTCCCATTTTCCCAATCTCTTTGCCCTTGGCACCCTCAGAACTGCAACTCCCAGAGTGCTGATTAATCTCTTTACATCAGCAAATCTCACATTCAGTAGAAGGAGTTGGAATTCTACCAGGCATTGGAGAAGACTCTGACCTTCATGCTGGACTGCCTCAGCCAAATTCAGACATGCCAGAAAGGAGGAGATGTGATCAATTTAGTGCTTCCCACCTGTTAACCTGGACGGTTCACTTCAGAACAATGACAATTTCTGTAACCCTATATTTGGGCAGTCTCTTGTGACCCGTGTTTTACACACCATCGTGTGTTTACTACAGTGAGATCATGGAGGATACCAACACCTCTGCACAAATGCATAGAGGTGCATGGTTACGAACAGTTTTGTTGCATGAAATCTGTGAAGCATGGTCCAAACATTAGCAAAATGAAGCCCAAATACATGATCAGATATAAATACAAGGGCAAAATCAATTTTTAAATTGCAGTCAGCTGGCCTTCCTCCGTAGAAATACAGGAATTGGGAACCGTATGGGACTTTTATGCTGTCTCAGTAATAGTATATCCTGAAGTTCCTTATTTAACCAGTTCACCTGCAGAGTTCTTAGGTAAATGTATGCAGATCTGGTTTTCTCTGTGTGATTGGCTGTTTAATCTCGAATCTTGAAACATGCTGTTGGTGGCCTTTGAGAAGCTGGCTAGTTCTGTTCTGTCCTGCTCTGCCAAATGGAGAAAATACTCTATTTGTGGTCTAGCTTGTCATATTCAAGTTAAGCAACAGATGAGTTCAATCTCCCATGCACCTTTTGAGCTGACTCTATCTTAACAGAGTGGTTTTCAGTTTGAAGAATTGCCTTAATCTTTTTATTCCTTCAGCAGGAGAATTGCAGGGCTGGATGTCAGAGCATTACTGCTCCTTTCTGACATCAACTGCATTAAAGAAATAACATGCTGATTATTAACAACATTAATCTTTAATATTATTTAATAA
>JBCJKH010029254.1:0-27246 GCA_039877255.1 Loriculus beryllinus | reverse complement strand
CTTCTTTGTCTAGAGATACTGAAAACCCACCTGGATGTGATCCTATGCAACCTGCTCTAGGTACACCTACTTTATCAGGTGAGTTACACTAGGCAATCCACAGACGTCTCTTCCAACACCAACCATTCTGACATATTTAAACATAAGTTGTGTTGTTAACTAACAAATCGGATTCTTAGTACTTTACGACAGAAATACGACAAATGCTTAAACACCAAGTCAGAAAATTTGCATTTAAATACTTTCAAGATGGATTCAGTATCAGTGAAGCTCATGGGAGCTTTGCTGGGATGAACTGACAAATTTTCCACCTGTTATACCTCATCATCCTACCCTTATATGCTATTTCATTCTGAAAGGTTAAAAAGCTTTACCATGTTGATTCCTAACATATCAGATTGCTGGGGGTAGCATCTAAGTAAGAGACTTAATCCCTTCTCCCTGAGCCTGCTTTTCAGAGAACAGTGACTGAACACTGAAAACAGCTCTTGTACCATTAGTTTGTCACATAGTATATTCAAGTGATTTAAGATCATTTTACTGATGTATCGAAACTCATCAGTTCCAGCTTAGTCTTCCCAATCATGAAATCAACTTTTCAAATGCAGGTAAAAGCAGGGTAGTAACTGCTACAGCCACTTGCACTTGAAAGTACCTTCCAGTAAAAACTTCAGGCGTAACCAGTTTGTGTTCCTGTGTTCTTAGATGGCTGTTGCTCAAGTACAGAAGCCTTGTTTTCACCCTCTCTGCAAGATTTATCCCTTCAAGATTATGTAGAACACTCATTCAAAAGAGTCATGAAATAGAACTGGTGCTCAATGCATGCATTATGTTTTCATGACAGCAAACATTGACAGATGTACACAGAACTGCCTGCAGGGTTAGTAAGGCAACTTGTCCAACAGGCATTTGTTAATAATGAAGCAGTAACTGTAGGATCTCTTTTAAATATATTTCCCTAGCTTGTATAATCAAAGATTCATGTTCTCTACCATAGACTGGAAAATGAGCTCATTCTCAGAGCAGCTCAGCAGCTAGGGAAACCATAATGTAACCCCTGATAACCCAGTAGGCGATTTTTCAGTTAATGTTTATCAGATCATCTCCAAACTGCTGAGAGCATGCTTCAGTCAGGAAACAGTAAGCCCATGCACGCAAACACATGCAATACAAACAAGAAAAAAAAGAAAATCAATTTCCAGCCTATTCTGTGCTATAATGTTATTTGAGTAAGATTAAGGTCTCGAATCACTCCATTCATGTTTATGGAATTTTAATGGGAAAATGGATAAGTAATAATTAATTCCAGAATTGTGTAAAGGCTATATTGCCATAAGATCTACAGAGGACTATTATTTTCATTTAAATATATTAAAACCACTCAATGTGAGTTTCATCATAATGCAGTAACCCTCTAAAAGCAGCCTTCCTATGTTCCCATTCTCTGCAAAGATTACTTCAAATATTGCTTTTTTTTCCTCTCCAAAAGGTGATGGGAAGAAATTTAACTGCAAGCATTTTTTCCAACACAAAGCGGAAGCCTTAAAAGAAACCCAGGTTGAGCTTCCTCCTGTTTTGTGAAGCATCCCTCAACCAGCATGAAGATACTTGGTCCCACTTGCTAGTAATCTTTGTTTCAGATCTGTCTTACAGCAGACCTGACTGCAATTCATCTTTTCTGCTCCCCTGCAACCTTTGCAGCTGCATTCTGTAGGAGAACGGTGCCTGCAAACTAGTTTTGTATTCAAGGCTGTCACAAAACACACTATCACAACTTCAGAAAATAAAAGGTTTTAAAACAAACAGGCACAACAGAAGCCAGTTCCTGTCCTCTTTGCTGGGCAAAACCAGCTAAACTTTTAGAGTCACAGTTAAGCCTCTCTCTTTATATACCACTTCTGCCCCACTGGCCAGTAAGTTTCAAATTAAGAACACTGCAGATTGGAGAAGTTTTCTAGTTTCAAGAACTTAGTTCTCCAAGTTGTTGACATCTGCTGTTAGAAACTCATCAAGGTACTGAAATACTAATCTCCAAGAATTTGACTTAAGGCATCAATCTGATCAAGGTCCTACAAAGATAGCGCTGCGGCCTGAAGCCCCCACAAATTGCCTGAAAAAGCATCTTGCTGAAGTATGGTTTTCCACAAGTATTCCACCAGTTAAAGCAAAGTACACTATAAAATAAAGCAAACTCTGAAGATAACAAGAATCTTCTTGTCCACCTAAAACCAAATTTGTACTGCTTGCTTAACACTCACTATGCAAGCGCATTTCCTTCAAAGCTTCTTATGGTACAGCTTTAAACACTGTCCCATCTACACATACTGAAGCACGTATCTTAAAAAACGCATTTTCTAAGACACTTGGCATGCAAAGGAAGAGAGAACAGGCTTTCCATAAAGCTGTATTTCTTCCTAGGTTATACTGGAGCTACCTACAGCAAGTGCCTATGACATTTACAAAGTGCTTTTTTTCCCAGAATTATTCATCAAGCAATCACAGTCCAAATTAAAGCACAAACCATCAATTTCATTTTTATGGAAAAGATGAAAGGGAATAAAATCACTATATTCGTATACTGGTGGCTGGAAAAATTCAAGAGGGAAACATTAACAGTTACCACAGAATGAACTTCTGTTATCCAGGTACTCCAGAGCAGTCTTTCAGTATACAATGTCCTAGATGCAGCATCACATCTGTTCTCACTGTAAACACATCCACATCTGAAGTGCTACCAACATAAATGACATGACAAAACACAGAAGCTAGTTGCACCTCCAAACCTGCTTTTCTACAGCAAGACCACCCCTCCTATGTATATTAGAAATATAGCTCAGTTGAAGTCATCTGTGACTAACTTCCACAAAGACATCCAGGACTACCAGAAACACAGTTCTTCATATACTGATATGCAAACACTCTGGGGTTGCTAGGAGCTGCAGAAGGGAACAAATCAGGTCTTAGATCTCACTAGCAGGACAGCCAGCTCCTCACTCACCTTCATCCCAACTGGATCTTCCTCCAGTTAACACAGGCAATACAGAGACCCAGCCTTAACATAAGGGATTAGCTCCTATATACTTCTATTACCTTCAGATAATACAGAATAACTACAGTGAACCAGTTTCAATTTATATATATCTTTATAAATACCTTGATACTTTACTTGTGTTTTACTAACTTGAATCATGAAAACATAAGCTAAAGAATGACTATTAATAGATAATCCTTGCAATCCGGTTATCAATACTTTTGTCTCAGTGTCAATCAATGCAGTTGCTTCCACATCAAAAAAGCTTTCTACTTTAGAAAGCTAAAATATTGATGTAGATAAAGATGATGAAGTACTTGCAAACAATGTAATACTATCAATAAAAAGAACAGGCATTTTCTTCCATCCTTTTATTCTTAATATCCTCTTGAGTAAACACCAAAGTCAAGTATTCACCATGCTAAAAGAATTCTAGTTTAAGTAGCCTAAAGCCACTAGAGCTCCTTGCATGTATTTGCACTTTTATTAACCCAGCATTAACAATGCTATGGAGTTTATTTAGCTCTTCTTTGATTTCTAGAGGCAAGAACACTGGATTGCTGTGAAGAGTGGAAAAAGCATTTAATAAAATTTTCTCGGAGTTCCAGGATAAAGCAAAGAAACGCATTCTTCATTCCCTGTGGCAGTAGCACTTTGGCCTATGCCCAGGATTGCGGCTTCCTAGGAGGCCAGAAGAGAGCTCATTTACCAGCTGAAAAGCTGTACAAAAAACAGCCTTTCAAAACTAAAGGCCACACACACACTAATGCAAAAGGAAGCTGCACCACTTACCAATTCTTGCCAAACAAAGACCTAAGGCCTAACTTAGAGTCTTTGGCCAGCCTGAGAAGTTAGGTATTCAAAGATGCTGTGCTATAATTGTAAGCATAGGCCAAACACAGCCTTTTCCCTACAGGTTCCCAAGACAGGTTTAATGCAGCCCTGAGACTCTTCTCATGAATGAGGTTCTAATGATTAGTAGATCTATAAGAACTCCCTTACGAGCAATCCTCATCACATTCCAAAACCACTTGTTTCAAAAACCAAAGGAATCATTAGCCAGCAAGCAGGCTGTAAGGCAGGGATAGCTCTGCAGACAACCTGTCTGAGCATGTCTAGGGCAAAGCTAGCTTCAGCTACCATAGGACAGATCCAGAACATCTCTAACAAAAAACAGACTTTCATTAGATAAAAAGCCAATACTGTGTATCTTCTACCATCATTCAACTTCAGTTTTCATCACCCTCTCTAGATAGACTTGTTTGAAACACACAAGGCCTATCAATTATTTACACAGCACACCTGGCTCCAACCATGTGGGGCATTAACAAGTACACTCTAACTCCAGTACTGACCAAGGGGCAGAAGAAGTGGAAAACGAAAAACAGCATCCAAGATACATCACTGGCAATATTAAAAGCACAGTGTTCAGACTTGGTTAATGAATTAGGCTCCAAATAATACACTGGATTTGTCCAAGCCAGCTTAGACCAACCATTGCTCACTAGACAGCGCAATGCAGCAGCCAGGAGATACATGGACAGAATTGCTCCTACCCTTAACAGCGCGAGGCAAGGGTCTTGCAGCTAAAAGCAACAGGAACAATCAGCAGTTACTAAACCTCCATCAGCCAACAGCAACCAGATTACAAAGACAAGCCGACTGCTATATTAAATTTTAATAGCACAGGGAAAACAACACTTTGTTCAGAAACTTGTGTTTGTTGCCATGTCTGCACAGGCACTATGAAAGAACTCAGCAAAAGGAGAACACACATTAGAAAAAGCACTGTTTCCTCATAGCATCTAAGCTATTACACGACATTAGGATGAACACCTTGCCCTGATCAGACATGGGTGCCCTGGGTTCAACAGTAGCAGTCATTTTTCTCCTTCTTAGTAGCTGGTGCAGTGCTGTGGTTTGGACTTGCAGCCTGGGAACAGCGTTGATAACACCGATGTTTTTAGTTACTGCTCAGTCATGTTTACTCTGACCAAGGACTTTGTGAGCCTCATGCTCTGCCAGGGAGGAGAGGAGGCCAGGAGGAAGCAGAGACAGGACACCTGACCCAAATTAGCCAAAATGGTATTCCACACCACAGCATGTCATGCCCAGTATATAAACTGGGGGCAGTTACCCAGAAGGGTTAGATCACTGCTCAAGTCGGGCTGGGTATCGGTTGGCACATGGTGAGCGGTTGTATTCTCTCCCCTTGTTATTTCCCTTATTGTTATTATTGGTGGTAGCAGTAGTGGTTTGTGTTATACCTTAGTTACTGGACTGCTCTTATCTCAACCCATGGGAGTTACATTCCTTCGATTCTCCTCCTCATCCCTCTGGGAGCGAGGAGGAAGGGAAAGAGCGGGGGGGAGTAGAAACTGGGTTTAAACCATGACACATGGAAGTGAAAAAATTTGGAGAGCTTCTCTTAAAAGTTTTCAGCATTTTATTTTCCTACTTTCTCATACAGCAGCTGTAAAATTGTGAAATCCCTGCACTGTGCTGCAGGAACATGTGTTCATTAGATGACAGATTATGTTCAGTCAAAACTAAGCATTTTTAAACCTGAGCCACACAACAGAGCTATACAGCAGTCTGGTTGAACTAGATCAAGGAGTTTGCAGAGTTAGGAGCTATAGGAGGATAACCACACCTCCTAATTCCTGTTGCAGAAAAGATTAAGATTGTCAGGATTTTGGGCAAGTGTAGGCTCAGCATTTTCTACAAGCAGCCTAACCAGCCCTTACAAAGGATATTCTTTTAGTGTATTATACTATTTCTGGTCATACTAGCTCTTTTCCAGAGGAAGACTAAGCAAAGAATTTCCAAATCACCAAAATTATGATTTTATTTTGGGCTTATCCAATGCATTAAGGAATGCAATCATCCTTGTGTATAACAGCAGCTGTGTAATAAGTATTGCCTCAAAGTGATTGTACCATACATATATTGTACATTCACTTGTAGGCTGAGCCATATAAATGATTCTCCTACGGGTTTGTTAAGATGCTTTAGAGATCCCAGAGAAATTCAGCTGGTGAGATGTCAAACATCAAGAAAGACAGTAGCACAGCTGCCATTTGATTTAAAAGGTAGGATTATACTACAAATACACCAAAAACATATTTGTTACTGGTTAGAAAATATTCTTACCTTTGGCTAGAAGGATTCCCAATGGATGCCAGCGAGTCACTTTTTTCTGGTATCAGTAAAACGGAGATACCTGCAAGTCAAATGAGAAAGGTTTCTATGTTAAGTCTTAAATGAATGCTTGTGTAAAATGAGAATCTACTAATTTATACACATAAAAATATCAAGAACACCTCAATGGCTTTAAAATTGCATACATTTTCAGTATAGTGTAACACATATCACACATGCATGTGTTACAACAGAGAATTTAAAGTTGTCATCTGTGTAAGTTCCTGACAATAACTGGAAATAGCCTTTGCTGGGGAAGAGGTCATGAACCAGTAGCTGCTGAACTATCAGACTATTTCATTATGGCTCTGCTTCAAAAGTCATGATAAAGGGTCCACAGCTATTCCTAGAACCATATTATAAAAAACAAGTAGCTGAATAATATTTTCAATTACAAGAATTGGAAAAATTCATGAAGTACCATAAAATGTTTTGAGGGAAGACAGTAGTCAGTCAGTTCATAAAAAAAGTTTAGAAACAGTCTATGAGAATTTATGGGATTACTTCCAGCCAATATAATATCTAACACTGCAAATGTTACATTTGACATTTTCACATTTACTTCTGAATGTAGTAAAATAAAAGTATATGTAAAGTAAAAATATTTTATAGAGATCTGTCTGATCAACATACAGAGATATAAAACATAAACCTATCATGTACTAGTAAGATGGTTTAGCTTTCTATTTTATATCTGTGCTAACACAGTTTCAAAGGGGGTTCATTTTAGCATGACCTCAGATAGTAAAATCTAGCTTGAAAAAACACAATGTTACATTCATATTGAAAGAAAGGACAAAGAAAACACACACAGCAGGAACAGATGTTATTTCCTGTACTAAATCACCACCATAGGGATAAAAATAATTGTAGTATTTTACAGAATAGTGCATACAATGGAAAAGAACACAATGCCTCAAAATCCTAAAATCAACTGCAAATCTAGGTATTGCAGAAGCAAGTAATATAAACAAACAAAAAGCCCATACAAATGGAAAGCAGAATAGTTTACCATTATCCTTATTTTAGGCCTATCCAAAACTAGGCAGCTACTTACTGCTACTGTGATCATACTGGTAAAAGTAGACAAACCTCCTGGTAGTTATAACCTATAGCTTGAGCAAACACTTTTGCCAGTGTAGCTTTTGCAGGAGAGCTAAAACAAAACTAAACTATACCAGTCGTAGCGTTGACCAACATTAGGTAACTAATCTATTTGCCTACAGAAGACACAATTAAAAGGCAGGCTCTTAAATAGAAAAATCTCATTCCTAACCTAAAAATTACACCTGGTTAAGATAAATTTCAAACACAAACCTCACTCAAGTAAAAACTGAAACTAAAACCAGACATTTTTTATTTATGAATCCTGGAAGAAAGAACTTGCTAACATAGAAACATTAGCCAGAGGAGAGAACCAGAAAACTAAACGCAAGAGAAGAAAGCAATGGCAAAAATGGAACATATTTTTTTAGAATTGCTATGGAATCTGGTAAATTTTCCAGAAGATGCTTATCCAAATTTTCTACAAGAAATTTTATGAAAATATTATCATTATTAATTGTCTTTCTCAAAAAACCCAAAAGATGTCTTCATACATTGCAAATCACTAGACCAGAAAGCTTCAAAATATCTGTCTCAAAGACAAATTTCCAGATTGCCTATTTATGGGAGTAGAAAGTGGAATGAATTGATCCATAGAGTAAAGTAGGATTTAGAGGATTATGTAGCTCTTTTGTGAGGCAGCCAAAGAGGAAAATACCAGGCCTAATCCACATTTTTTAATTTTTTTTTAATACAGCGTTCTTATGCAGAACACTGCATCAGAAAAAAATATTTAAGAATTTAGAAGAAAAATAATAAAATTTATTTTTAAAACAATTCATTATTTCACCAGCATTCTAAGAGTTTTCTTCATAGCTTCTTGTCTCTACATTCAAGAAGATCTACAACAGAAAAAAAAACCCCTCAAAACTCAAAATTAAAAGTTTTAAACTCATATAAAATAACAAATTCTGAACAGGAATCAGGTGTAACTATGCCTTTTTTTCTTGAAGTACCTGTAGAGGTACTTCAAAAGTCATTGTAGCATTAGACATCGTTAGACTCCCATGCATAAGGTGGTGATCACAGATCCGTTTTTCCTGAATGTCTCATCTTTTAATATTCCCAGATTCCAATCTGGATTGCTTTGTTCTCCAGAAGTCATACATGCATTCCATTTGCTGGTTTGCTAATCTTTATTTTTTTCTAAATGCCTCCTGGAACTGAAAACTATAGCCTTGCTTCTACAGGGAATGTCACTGAGGAAGACAAGTTGGTCAATGAGGTCACATTAGAAGATATCTGAAATTCAGGTAGAAGTAATTCCTAAGTAGATTTAAAAGCCCCATCCTTACTAAGTGCTTCCATTTGGTAAAAGGCCATTCACAACTGTTGCCTGCCATACACTGCACCTCACTTTCAAGTATGAAAACATGAATTTTCTTCATGAATCTTTGGTATTACTTAGGTCCAATTTGTTGTTGTTGTTATCATAGGAAAAGCAGAGAGAGAGAACATCATCAGTACCAGACATCCAATTTTCTACAGGCAAGGTTTTTCTCTTTACAAAAAAGCCTTGGCCATGCATTAGAAACTGATTCCAGAAATAATGGGCAGAAGGACAGCATCCTAGTCAGGAGAGCCTCGTTTCAAGCCAGCTTCCAACTGCTCTGAAACACTGTACAGATGGTCACTGCAGAGATAAATCTCCACAGTAAATCCAGAATATCAACTTGCCACAGTCAATCTACACAGTAAGTCTGACGTACCCTGCACATGCTTAACTCATCATACAGGAGCCATAACTCTGCCAGGATATCTGAGGGACAATAGGAGAACTTCCATGGGAAGGAAGAAGCGGCAGTGATGTCTGAAAGATAAGCCTAACAAATCTACCAGGAACATTAGATCAAACTCCCATACATACAAAAAGAAGCTGGATTTATGATCTATTGCATTTGCAAGATGTATAAGAAATCCATTTCTCACATGTGAAATATAAACCTAATTTCCTCATTCAAGAATATTAAGGACAAGAATGTGATTCCATCTGTGATCTCACATTGAAAAAATATTACATTCAAAATTATACATAGTCCAGAAAAATACATTCTACATAGCAATACAAAGACTAGATAATGCCTTATTGATTTATTTAATCTGGATTGTAGGATACCACTGGCATTTGTTTCTTCAAGACTCCAAACTTTTAAGAGAAACCGTATGCTTTCCTCTATACCTAGGCAAAGTCTCATTCGTGACTTGAGTAGCTCTTTCAGTAACACTTTACTTAAAATGAAGAAAGAATTGAAAAATACAGAGAGAAAGTAAACAAGCAGACAAACACTACTGGCCCAGAAGAACACAAAATCAAATACAGGCAGCAAAGGAATCATTCCATTTCTTCTGTAAGGACCAAGACAGGGGGCACATGCTCCATTCACCAAAACATGCCAGAAAACAGACCATTCTCAGTTGCTATTTACATATACACACTCACACACTCCTGTCTTATTTGCCAAATTACACTGAAATACCAGACATTAGCATTTCTGTGAGAGGAAATGGGAACAGGGGAAAAAACAAAACAAAACCAAACCAAAACAAAATCAAGTCACAAAGAGCCCACAGGGACCACTACTGTTAAGTCTTTTTGTAGGCAAGCACCACTGTTGAGAATGAAAATGGATTTCAGTATCTATTAAACAATCAAGATTTACCTTCTTAATTTTGATGCTTACAATTGCCTTTTCTTAACTTTGAAGTATGAACTACTTGCAATTTATGGAGCAAAAGAAATGACAAACTGCAGCAATGAATTTCCCTTTTCAAGCGTGACTATAGTAGAAGCACGGCAGATAAAACAGATACAACTAATGTCAACTAGTACATTATGCACATTTTTTCCTCCACCCTGCTCAGTTTTAGTGGCAAAGCTATTGTCTGTCCTATCAGCTTACACATACACCTGAGGTTTCAAGAAAGTCACATTAATCTCTAAAGCTTAAGCAGAATTTAGATATCTAATTAAATCCTTATTTCACAGTTCTTACTGATGATAAAGGTTCCTGCTGGTGCTACAGAAGATAAATGAAAATCAAACAGCCATTCACAGAAATTAATGTTATGACACAGGTATAACTAAGATACCCTGATTCGTACCAGTGTTATAGTTATTATATTTTACAGGTAAAGCAAAACTTCAAAAAAATGTACACTACATGAATATTTGAAACTACTGGTTTCAAGAAAAATCCAATTATGACATTTTTCTAGCAAAGACAACTGTACTACAAAAGACAGCCACATGGAAGAAGGATGAGCAAGAGTAACTTGAACCAGTAATTAAAAGTGTAAGTATCAAAAGTGCCTGTTTTAAGATAAAAGCTGCATTACATGACCTCTTAGGTTTTATTTTGAAGTGTAACCTGTATCTGACCAAGTTTTTACAGTGATCCCAGGTAATGCACATGATCTGGGACCAAACCAAAGCACTCCGCATCCTAATTCTTGCTTTAATTTCAGCAACTAATGGGGTCATCTGGCACTTGTCAGGGTCAAGACTGAAGTGGTCACATATACTTTAGTGTTTGTAGGAGAGATAAACAGTAAACTCAGTTTAACTCCATATAACTTCCAATATTCCCAACACAATAGGCTGATCTCTGTTAAGGCACTTTTCCTTCCTTTCATACAGAAAATATCCTGTAAACAACTTATTTCCCACTCTCTAAGTGACTCCTTTTGTTTACAGGAAGGAAAGGCAACAGAGATCTTGCCATAAAACAGTGAGAGCTAAAAAGTTCTGTTTCACTTCCTACTGTGCAGGTGTTTCACACATGAAAGCTATTGTAAGTAAGTTTTCATTCCAGAGAAAAAACATGCTGCTTCTTTTTGAAATACAACTGATAAAAAGAAAATAAGGTTAAGGTAGTAGCAGCACTATGAAACAAAACAAAGATATACAACAAACCATAAACATGATTGACAATGTACTTTTCCCCTTAGCTCTGCATAACGAGACACAGAAAAACAGAAGACACTATGAAATGTAATAAACACAGGCTCCAGAAAGCAACAGCTATCCCTGATCAGGCTTTCACTTGGTTTGTACTGCATTTCAGTTCTCTCCAAACTCAGCCTGTCCTTCATTTATCTATGTAGTTTTTACTGCAACACATTCAAGGTGTTTTTTCAAGGCCCTGAATGTAAGCTACAGAAGGCAGCATCTTTGCTTTAAAACTTGTAAGATCCCTGGCTTTGGACATCACAATTCTTGCATACATTGACTTATGAACTGTGTTTTCCTTCTAAATCCTTAAATTCTTTCTTATTTTTATGCTGCCCAAATAAATGTGGACAAATCAATGTTCAAGCCGTCTCTGAAGACAAGAAAAAAGAGAATCCCCCCTTATTTGACAAGGTTGGTTTGTGTGTTTTAAATACAAATATTGATTGCAATGTTACAATGTCTAGGTAAAACCCAAATTATAATCTCTTCTTTACAGGTTTTTCTTGGACTCTGCATTCTGAAATGCTGTACCAAAGCCACGAGCACAATAAAAATTTACTTGCACTTGTTCATGGTGCCTGGCACCTCAGTCTGTACACTTGTTTGCAAGTTTCAAAAATCACAGTGAGAATTATATTCACCTGAGATCTGTAACGCTCTATTGCCCAGTGGTGTACAGAAAATTCAAATTCTAAAAGAAGTCAGGCAGCTGAGGGCACCAATCACATAGCAGGATACACATAGCACTCATTTTAAAAGGAAATTGAGAATTATCCCACTATCACATACGATCACAGCACATCTAATCACAAATACTGTCACAATGTAAAATTACGCAAAACACAAAAACACTACTACAAAGTTAAATATGCCTCTCTCTGGAAGGGATATCTCACTGTTCCTAGTTCTACCTACCAGTCCCTGTGCATGCAGCAGAGGAGGGATGCCTCCCCTGTGGATGCATTTCCAAGCTGGGCACCTAGCAGAGTATTGCACAGGGAACAGCATTTGATTACCAGAGCACACACTGCCCAAACACCCACCTAGTATCTTTCTCAAAGCAGCAGTAATCAGCTGGAAGGACTGGGTGGGCCCCAAGACAACAGGAGGGTCATCAGCTAAATCACTACTGTTTCAGTCAAAATGTTTTCAATGAAACATGTCATTTCTTGGAGTTTGTTTAAAGCCGGTTTCCACCTAAGCTGAACTGTTGCATTAATGTGATCAGTTACCTGGGAAAACAAATTATACTACTGCAGTCTGAATACTTAAAGGAAGATCTGCTAATTAGGGGCAATTAATTACACAGCAGTACTAATCTGAAAAGCAATATCCTTCAGCTTTTGTCTGCTTAAGTCTCAGGTTGACTGCTGAGAAGAATTATTTATGGAACCTGTTAAGTAACCTGTAACTTTGGATGATCCTTTCTCCAAGATGGACAATAAAGAGCACTTGCTAAAGACACATAAGGTGGACAATGTACTGTACACTATTGGTGCGCTCCTTAATATAAGTAGGCCATCATAAATTAGTAAATAAGCCATCAATTTTTTTATATACACTCTCCTTAGGCTACTGTATTTTTCTTATGTACACTAAAAACGTAACTATACCTCTATACTGAACATGAAAAATCAAGTAACCCTGCTCTGACCTGAAGTATTTCTACCACATTTTGAGTATCACCTCCAGTAAAGAACATTCTTCATTACAAAAACCAGGAAATGTAAGCTAGAGATAACTCTAAATTTTTACCTTCCTCTTCAATTGGAAAAGGGCTTGTGTATTATACCAAAATGATTTTTTCCAGAAAGAAACAGAACACCCACATTGTCCATCATTTCACCAGATGCCTGTTTGCCTACAATA
The DNA here is from genome assembly GCA_039877255.1 of Loriculus beryllinus. Classification (NCBI taxonomy): domain Eukaryota; kingdom Metazoa; phylum Chordata; class Aves; order Psittaciformes; family Psittacidae; genus Loriculus; species Loriculus beryllinus. Next base: position 14,089 of record JBCJKH010029254.1, on the reverse strand, counting down.
AACTGGCAATGCACATGGAATGCCATTATTTTTAATAAAATAAACAAAGAGCTATAGCTTCAACATGCCACTGGACCCACCACCATTCATACGCATAATGTGAACACCATCTTCAATCCCACCTTTTTTTATTTTTCCTCTAAGAAACAATGTTCAGCTCCAGGCACTTTTTTTCTCCCTTTGGAACACCTCATTTTGACCTCACAGCAAAAGCACGTAATAATCAAGACCACAAAGAGAAAATGGAACAGTATCAATTCTGGCACTACAAAATATCATGCTTAGACCACAAATTCTAGAAAATATAGCAGATAATATAGAGTAGATACTATAGCCGCTTCCAGATCTATTCTGTCTTTGCTGTTTTCCTGTTCTCTGCAAGCAATAGCTAAGCATTTAGTCCTCTCATTCATATTTGTTTACTTTGTACTATGCCAGGCTTCATGACAGAAATGAAGAGGTAAACAGCTAAAATGTGAGCGGCTTAGTATAACCACAGCGAAGTTGAGTACCACATCCCACAATGAAAGAGACAGGGGCTCTTAACTTCCCTGTATTTTCAGAGTGCGTCAATAAGACATTTGCAGTACTTTTTACACCAGCTAAACACAAAAAGAGGAAACCTTGTGAAAAGTGTAAATGGTGAAAATATTAACGATAAAGATGAGTTACCAGACTGGAACTGAAGTTACCAAGTAAGAAAGAAATCATTGTGGGTAACCACAGAAAAGCAGATTTAAAAAAGGCAAAATAAAAAAAAAAAAATAAATCAGTAAGAGGATGAGGTAGTACCTGACAACTTCCAATTACAGATAAGAGGAATGCGGTAACTGACTTACATCAACCGCTTAAAAGCGGCAAAGATACAAAAATAAACCACAGGTCATAAAACGAGTGTGAAAGAAACTTCCCTACATTACAGCATTTCAGACGCTATTCAAGGAATCAGAAGCTGATTTTTTTTTATTATTACTTTGTTCCCATAGGTCTGGCGTATATTTTATTTGTCATTAACTTTTGTCTATGGTAAAAAACATACTTTGCCTTTTTTTTTTTTTTTCAAGTGGAAAAGAAGATTTTAAGTCGCATGGAAAAACCCAACACATTTTCTTTATCAGCACTGTTTTCTTCGAGAGTGAACAGTATGACGTTTTCAAATGTTACCAGTGGAGGGGATTTTGTCTCTCAAAAACAAGACTAGAGTTGTGTGAATATCATTTGCTAATGGCTCGCTTTGTGTAAGATATGCGTTCTAACAGGATTGTGTGCTTTTGCAAAAAACAGGAAAGCCACAGTCACTTTAAGAATGGAGTAATGAAAGAAAGCAGAAAAGGGAGAAACAAAAACTTAAGTCAGTTTAAGCTTTGGAGTGGCTAAGAGTGACTTTCGGAAGACGTGCAGTCCAGCCTTCTGCTCTGAACAGGACTGTCACCAATACTAGAAAAGGTCAGGTGTAGCTTTGTCTTGCTGTGTCCTCAAGACCTCCGAAGATGGAAAATTCCACAGGTTCTCCAGGCAGTCAGTTTCAAGCTGCACCATCAAACCTGAAAAGTCTAGCTCTGCCAGCCTCTTCTCAGCAGATCATAAGCCGTGGGCCCTCTACCCATCTAATTGGTGCTCCCCAGTTACTCAACATCCCTACTGAACCATGGGGAACATAAAGGAATATTTAACATAAATCAAGATCATTAATATACCATCCAGATCTGCTACTGAAATAGGCAAACTCATTTGCTGAATTTAGAAATTTAATTATTTCTTCATTCAACACAATTATAACCTCATGGTTTTTCATACACACTGAATTTATGCATTTGATTGAAAACCCTATTCAAAATTCTGTACAGTCCTCCTTCAACTTTAACTCTGAAACAACACTGAAAAGATTGGCAATGCCAGAAATGCACTGAATGTCTCCCAGCTCCCTTCAAATATCAGAGACAAAAATAGCATAATTGGTCATCAAATTCATTCCAAGAATGTGTGTCTCACAATTTACTACCATTGCTTTTCATAGTCAACACTCAATTACACTGTGTAATAGTAGAGTGGAATAAGCCAGATTAAACATGCACAGAATGTAAAACAAAGAGGAATACACAAGGTAAACACACAACAGAAAAAGAATTAATGGTGATCCTTTGGAGTACAGAGATCTGAGCTGTCATCTGAGCTGATAACTACACTATAACATACTTTAAAAAGAACATTGTCCCTCTTTCATGTCCAGATGGACCAACTTGGAAGCAATCCCAAATATGATTAATTCATATCCATAGATCAATAGGATTTAGTGACAGGTTTTGGATACAGGTTGATTCTAGTTTCACTGAAATGAAGACTGCCATAGACAAACCCCACTATGATTTCACCCATTAAGTGAACTGGAGGAAATAATACCTTTCATGAAGGTTACAACACTTCAGGACACGGTAGCTATCTTATATATAAAAAAAGGAAGCCCATGGGAGTGTAAACTTTATTTAACAATTTTGATTTGAATAAACACTTTGGGGTGTTAGAGGGAGATAACAGATTTTTACACACTTTACAAAATTACGAACAAATTCTTTTCCAATTATTTTGACTAAAGAAACATTTATACTATGTTCTGCATTCTCATTGCAACCAGAGCCCAATCTTTATATACTTACAATGCAGTCTATTCTGTTTGCCTGACCAAAGAAAAATTTGCTCACCAGTCTTTCACTCATCCGGTTTTCCCATGAACTGTTACTAAATAATTGCTATTACATGTTAGGGGGCAGGGGAAGCTGTTGGTTTTATTTGGGTTTTGGTTCCCATACCCGTCTCCCTCATAAATTTGCAGAGAAGGCTAATGCACAAGCATTTTTAATATAAGCGATTACAATTGCAAATACAAGCATCTCTGCTACTGCTAGGCTTCCGAGCCCTTTGTTCTTTACTGAATGGAAAGTGGAAGAACAGAAACTTAAGACTAAAACTTGGTTTCTGGTCAGGATTGCCTCATTTTGATTCCTTTCCATTTATATTTGACAGATTTATTTTTTCTCTTTGTGGAAAAAGAAAAAAAAACCAAAACCAACAACAAAAAATCCCCAACAAAAACAAAACTCAACACAGAGTTCTGATAGTACAAGATTTCCAGTTTCAATTCTTAAACCCATTATTCTTGCAGATAAAGGTTCAATAACTTATTTCAAACATGACATAGTCTGTGTGGTTCTGCGTGAAAAACAGTCTGTATTTCAGACCTGCCTAAATATGCCAGCCTGCCAATCAAACTAGAAGCATTCCAAAGTCACTATTGCACAAGAAGAGCTATAAGGAAAGGCACAGATAACATCCTGCCTCCTGTCAAACAAAAATTACTAAGAACAAGGTTTGTTTGCTGTACCAGAAATATGTGAAAGCAGCATTTGTCATGGAGTTTTTATAGACTTTACTGTCTGGGGAAAAGAAGAAAACCAACGGATCTAAGTAACTGGATAACTACCAGGGATAACAGTTTCATTTTGCCATGTGCCATATATAGTAATTTCTTTCTGTCTTCGGTAAGATAGTCCCTGGGTTTGTGTATTTAAAAAGGCCATCTGCTGCTGAGCTTACATAGATGTCCTTAACTGTGGAGGAGTTACAGCTATTCAGTATTTGCTGAACAGGAGTAATAACCACCTATTAGATGGGGATAAAAAAAGAGCTGGCTAAGAGACAAATCCACTACCCATATTTTTACACACAGTTCAGAAACCAGCACACATCACAAAAATCAGTGTTAAAAAAAGGTGTTTACAATCTCAATTTAAAATTCCACCAGTTCAGATTTAACAGATTTCAGCGTGAATCAGATGTGACCTAACCTACTTCTCAATAAAATAACAGTAAGCAGGTTTTGGACATGTTTAAGAGCTTCAAAATAAATGTCAATATAGAATTAGGAGACTGCATTAGGACAATATAGTTCAATATAGCAAAACAAGTGTTCGGTGAAAGAAAATGCAAATTACTACATCTATAGAAAAAAAACAGGTCACTCTCAATGTGTGTTTTCCAAGTAATGACTTTAACTCTTTTCCCCTAAGCATTAGTTACAATAGCTCTAATTTAAGGTTCATGCTCCTGGTCCATTCACAGGAAAAAGGGCAAATTAAAGTAATGAGTGTTGTGTACCTTAACTGGGATTTAAAAGGGCAGAAAGTTTCTTGCCATCTTTTATATTTACACATTTTATAGAAAATCTGATTTGAGAAAGAGAGCAAGGCTCTCGCCATTTGTGCACTCTCCCAGCTAGCACAGGTTGAGTAGAGCTAAATAACTTTGGCACCATGCCATGCCACATCTTCTGTCTCAAAAGTCACCCCCACTCATTCATTCAGTATCTTGATCCTCAGTGTTGTTGTGAACACAGCCTTTTAAAAACATTCAGTAACTAAAGGAATTTAACATGACCTGAAACAAACTTTCAAGGCTGCTAAAGTTCTAGAAACACATCCTTTATCTCAACTATTGAATCAAAAGTAAAGCAAGACAAATCCTTTTATTATAAAGCTTCAATTGCTACTAGGAAGAAGGTTGGAGTAAAATACTAACTGATATGCAAGACATTTCGCAACTGTGTGTAACACCATACAGCTATATCTCAATAAAGCACTCCTATAACAATTTATACCCATTAAGGATGCCACCTACAGTATATTCCATTCTAAAACTGCAATGGGATGAAAGAGTAATGAAAACCAGCAGTCAAGTAGTACAGCATTTCCACCAGTAATAAGTATCTAGCAATAATTAAAAGAAACCCAAACAAATAAAACCTAAACCATGAACATCACAGACCAGGAATGAACTGTCTCTTTCTGCTGACTTATAAAACCAAGATCACCAAAAGGAAAAAAAGGAAAGAACCAGTGTACTATTTCAGATCTGAGTGTTGGGTTTTTTGCACTTGTAGAACAGATAATATATCAGTCACTTATAGTCATGTTTTATTTCTCTTTCAGATGTGTGCACATGAATGTACACATACACACCCCATTCATTCACTCACTCACTCCTCTCCATCTAGCAAAGATTCCCCCATTCCCAAACCCAAAAGCAACTTAAACCTGTTGTTTTATTTATTGCTTTTTAGTAGAAGGCTCTACCCAAGAAATTCTTGCAACTTAGCTACAACACTGAGACCAGTTTGACAAGACAAGAGCCCATCAAGACTGAGCAGTACTGAAAAAAAATACCAAACAAATAAAATGCTTAAGACAACTGAGCAATTGCAATATATAGACTTTGCAGCTACCACAAATATCCTAAGAATCACCCAGCCTTCTTTCCCCTTCTCACAAAGGGATCAGCATTTCTTGTTTCAGTCATGACTATCAGCTATAGGATTTTAAAGCAGCTCATACTTTTAAGAGCAAAAGTACACAGATGCTTTCTACTGAAAATGGAAGTATTTTTAAGTTAACATACTTTTAATATGTATAACAAAAAGAAAAAAAAAAGATATCTAATATTTGAATAGAATATTTGTGTCAGACATTATTTTTTTATCCCCCACCAAAGGGGAATAGCATCATAGAATCAGAGACTACTTAAGGTTGGAAAGGACCTTAGGATCATCTAGTTCCAAGCCCGCTGCCATGGGCAGGGACACCTTACACTAAACCATGTCACCCAAGGCTCTCTCCAACCTGGCCTTGAACACTGCCAGAGATAGAGCATTCACAACTTCCCTGGGCAACCCATTCATTTAGTGTTACTTATTGAAACAAAGATACTTTAACAACCAACAATTAGCTTAAAAAGCGTAATACAATAAAGTGAAGATCTAGACTTTGGCATTCTGATGGGACAAATGATCTGATGCCTTGCAGACATCAGACTTGACTTGATAAAAATCAGACTAGGATAGTGGGAGCAAGTACAGGCTCCATCACTTTTGTCCTGAAGGTGACAGCTCAAAAGGGTCTGTATCTGCTAAGCAGAACAGCAACAGTTCTGTACAAAAAGAGGCTCACTTGCAAGTTTTTAATTTTTCTCATAACTCAATCACAAAAAAATAGCATTAAGTTTCACACATCTTTTTTGTTCTGTTAAGGCCATAACATTAGGCCATTCAGACTAGTTGCTCATTTGTTACTCCTGCATAAATATGTCATCACTTCATCATAAATGCTCCCATATAAGTTCCCAATACAATGCAAAAAGTAGCCTTTAGGGGGAAAAGAAATAAATAATAGAGAAAGACATACAAAGCACGCTTGAGCTTTGCTTAACCTTAAAGAAAAAAAAAAAAAGACATCTAATATCAAGAGTCCAAATTCTCAAATACTCTACTCAAAATATCAATGATCACAAAATATAAATCTGCACTCCCACCTGTACTAGCCAAAGAGTGAGGAAAGAGCTGAAAGTGACTCTTTTGATATTAAAAAAACACACTACCAAAATTAATCTTATATAGTCTTATTACCTAACAATGAAAACTGGAGTTGATTGGTTTGTTGTTTTTTGGGGTTTGGTTTTTTTTTCCAAGATGAACAATTCTTGTAATCTAACAGAAAAATTGAGGGTGTTTTGCATATATGGAGAGTATTCTTAAGTATTTTTGTTTCCATTCACTTGGTCTTCTCAATCTCCCTCTGTTTAAGAGCATCTCAAAGGCAACAAATATCATTTTTATACAATGTATATAATTATGGAGAACTAAAGAGATGAAGGCTTATTCTGCAGACCATCAGTTTATGGAGAGAAACTGCTGCTAATATATTAACTTCCCAGAAAGCATAACCTTACAGTTTGTTACCTCTAAAACATGGGTATTAACAACTCTTCTAACAAGATAATGGCATCTTTATTAACTTCTGTTCTCCACATGCAAGCAGGTTAAGTTTTACAAGATGATAAAATATGAAAGAGAAAAAAGCAAAACAATCCCAACCTGATTCTAAAGAACACAAAATCCTCCAGTCAAATAATTCAAAGTACCAATGACATACAGAGCTCAGGGAGCTTTCATCACCATCATACCTTAACATCAGACTGCTTATTTTAATATTTCATCCATGTGGTAAAGGTGCAAATCCCGTGGTATCAAATAGGAAAAACAAAAGGCCAAGATTGGTACCCTTGAAAGTGTTTATGTATTTAAAATCCTTTGAGTAAACAAAGAAAAAAAACCCATCATCTTTGTGAACCACATATGGACTTTGTCTTTGGAACCTCTTGCAGTATTTTCATTTCCTCTGATGGACAGAAAATCATCTAATACCTATCCAGTTTGTAATGACAGATCATGCTCTGTGAACGCAGAAAAAAACATCCTACCATTCACTCCTTTACTGAAAGGACATGCTACAACAGGGAAAAGAATTTTAAAACAAAACAGAAGAAAAACCCTTTCTCTACTCTGATATATCTTACATTGTAAACTGTACAACTCCCATAAAACACATAGCTGGGAAAGGATCTTCACTAACTCGCCAGCGGTCCAAGGGGTGACCTGTTCTGTTGGTCTGCTCAGAGGCTGAGAGCATGTCCCCTTCGCAGCATTAAATGTGAAACCTTACAGGCAGAAGGCAGGAAGAAAGTCTGAGCACAGCCTTCCCAGCCAGAAGGTACACATGAGCTGACAGTCAGCTGTCCTTCACCAGGAGGTATGCACTGCCTCCAGCCTCTGGAGAGACAAACAACACACTGTGCCTCTCTGGGTGCAGTAAACACCCAGGGGTTAAGTGAGCTATGCTGTTGTACCATAGGCCTACACTTTCTTAACAAAGAAAAGTGATTTTTTTGCTCGACAAGTGGGTAATGGCCAGTTAGTAAAACGGTGTGGGAGACAGAACAGAGCACAAGTGAAGAACAGGAAAAGTTTTACTGTAGAATGAAAGACTTTATGTGGGAGGAAAAAAAAATGTATTAGAGTAGAAATTACATTATCACAGTTTAAGCAAAAAACACATTCTAAACAGCTTTGGGTTAGTTGTTTGTTTGGGGTTTTTTTATTTATTGCCAAAATGGTTGAAGGCCATAAAGGTTTTATTAGGAGCTCAGGTTTTAGGTTTCATAACATCTCATAACTGCAAGGTCTTACTGCGGTCAGCTCAACTACGAGAAGTTTTATATTATTGCTATAAATCAGCTGAGCTACTGACAATCAGCTGCAATTTTGTTGAAACTTAGTTTAAATTTTAAAAAAAGAGAGATCAAAAAGTACAAAGCAAATATAGGAAGCGGTGTGTTGATTTTGGTGTATTTAACCAAAACACTGGTATGTGATCAGATCTGTGAGTCAAGCTATTACGAGCAAGCAAAAGCTATATAAACGCAACACTGACAAAAGTAACCATTACAAGATAGCAATTAGTGATCTTTCATTACAAGTTTAAATTACAACCATACTGCCCTCGTAATGAGAAGAGGGAGGATAAAACTCGGGGGATGATACAGATGGACACAGTCAAACAGACATATACTTTTTCCCAACTCAAGCTAAGCCTTAAAAAAGCCACAAAAACTAAAGAGCAACATTGGTGCTGCTGACGTGCTGCTTTTAAACCTCCAGTACAACAGCTCTCAATCACATTTCCTTAGTAGTGGAGGGGGTTTGGCAGGTTTTAAGTGCCCTTCCCATTGAGTAACCATATCTCAGATTACTTAAATTTAGTGAGCTGGCCAAAACGAAGACACAAAAGTTCTTATAATTCTGTTCATGTCATAACAAGTTACAGGGAGGAAAAAAAAAACCAAACCCAACCTTCCTGAATCATAGCATCAACCAAGTTGGAAAAGACCTTTAAGATCATCAAGTCCAACCATTACTTAGAAATAAGTGTTTACTCCATAAACTTTCTTTTGCTATTTGCTTTCTTCTCACATATTCATCTTAAATTTTTGCAGACCATGTCACCTCCAGCCATGTTGTTTTAACTCCCATTTTTCAATTACTCAGTCATACTGTACAGCATTCAGAATCAGAAATACAGTTTATGCTAAGATTAACATTTTATTAGGGTTAATTTCATTACAAAGGAATATAACTGACATTCTCTGGAATGACTCCATCGTGCAAACAAAATACTGCTAAGTTGGAAGATCAGGAGATTAGTTTCAAAAGCTTACTCCTGCTCTGAAAATAAAATGCCAATGAACAGACTTTTTAAACCCACCAATGAATGGAGCAACTGACTTTGGGATCAAGGTCAAAAGAAAACCTAAACAAAAAACAAACACGAAACATCAAACAAACAAACAAAGCCTCCCAAAAATAAAACCAAACCACAACCTCATTGCTCCCTGTAACATAATTTTCAGCTTAATTTACAGTTTTCCAGATGTCTAGAGGGTTTTATTGACTTGTTTGGAGTTATTTAGTTCTGAAGGGTTTAAAAGACACATTCACTTAAAAAAAAAAATAGCAGCAACTCTGCTCCATCTCATTTGTCAGCTGGTCAGCCACAGAACTTGGTCTGACATTAGGTCTGCTTTGTCCTGTATATTCCATTAGCAACTGTTCTAGCCTTCATAAGATCAAAATACTAGTCGGACTGCACTAAAGAACCTTTAGAGAAAGCTCTCATTTCACAGCTATGAAAATTCCAGTCAGACAGTTTAAACTTCCCAACACTTTGGGACTAAACCTAGCCCCCTTCAAAAACTGGGCAGATTCCATGGAAATCCACACGTTTACCTTCTGGCCTATTAGTTTCACAACATCACTTTATACCCTTTAGAAAGTCGTGGTTACTGTGCTCCACATTCCAATGCATGTTGCATGTGGGAAAGCAGATCATCACAAAGCAAGCAAGTATCTGCAAAGCTTTCAAGTTGGGGTTTGATTTTGGGGTTTGGTTTTCTTTGTTTGTTTGTTTTACTTTTTTGGTTTGGTTAGTTTTGGTTTGTTTGGGTTTTTTTAGGTGAAGGTCTGAGAGCCCACACCGGATGGAGACAGTAACTATCATATTCTGATATCAGCAGGTAGGCTTAGGTATGGCAAAGGTGAAGCAGAATGACTCATTTGCAAAACACATCGTAACAAATCAGGATTCTGTACTGCCATTTTCTGAATGTTCAATGTCAGATGATGTAAATGTACCAAGACCTACACAACACTGAAAGCTGCTCTATGCAAAACCACACATTAGGACACCATTTTGCACTCAACATACTATTCCACATCAAACATGTAATAGCATGGCAATTTGGAGCATATCTGCATTCATGTCAAAGCTGGATGAATGTTTTAAATAAACAATAACTGGTCAAATCAAATCTTTTCAAAGACATAACAATTCCAAGTTGATTTTGGAAGCCTGTTTTTCACTACTTACTTTCTACAACTCCTGCTGTACCTTCCACGCTGCTACTCCTGTATCTTAAATTACTATACTGTCACTGCTTGGTACATAAGCCATACTCAACCTATTGAGGAATCCAGAAAGCTACTGCTTCAGCTAAGTTCCTACAACCATCAGGGAGAGGCTGGCTTAGGAGCTGCAGCTCTACATAGTAGAAAGATACCCTAAATCAGTTCATGAATGGTATACAGTAACAATTGCTTTTGGGAACAACTTGGAATTAGAAACATCTGATATAGTACAGAACAAGTAAAGAGACTAGACTCATCTAGGGGTTATAAAAAAACTTGAGTTTATTACATGAAGACTAAGATAAATCTTGGAATCAATCTTAACCTCCTACTTCCAGTAATTAACACCAGTGGAAATTACTAATGAAATCTGAATAGAATATGAAGCTGAGAAACACTGGCACTGCAAAGGAAGGTAAAAAAACCCACAAAAAAATAAAAACATAAGAAAGACCAAAGTGAGTTCTAAGGAACAATTTCATTCTGCTTTTGTTTTATGCTTGGAGTCACTCAAGAGCTACACAATAAAATTTTTATCAGTCTGGTAGCTCATTAGCAGGCAACACAAAGACAAGAACAACCATGTCACTGAACTCAACGTGAAGACACAACTAAACAACCTTTCCAGTAGTTGCTTTATTGCAGTTTAATTTCAAGCTTTATTGCCATTTTATTTGCCATGGACCAGGCTGTGTAAAATGCTACTTTTGGAGATCCAGTTGATTAAAAATAATGTTTTAAATCATCCTGTTGAAAATAGGACTCAAAAGGATGTCAGACTGAGCTTCTCCATGTCCTCTCACCTTCACAAAAAAATCTTCAGAAGCCAAGTCATAACCCTCTCTGCCAACTGACAAGTGCCATCAGGGTTCTATCAACTTTAAGGAATTTTACCCTAAAGGGAATTCTTTCCACTCCTTTTCCTATTTGTTATGCTTAACTCAGCATGCATTTACAACATCTTTTGTACTGAAGCTAAATGTTATACAAAACCCTGGATTTTTAAACACTTAACAAAATGGATTATAAAAACCAAAACAGGGATCTGAAGGTCTGGTTCATGCTTTGGTAAACATCAAATACTTAGAAGTATAATTACTGTGAAGTTAGATGAGCAAGAACAGGAATCTCCTCAATCTTCTACGGTTCTGCTGGCTCTTGTTCATAGTTAATGAAGCCAGAAGATTAAGACTGAACATAAAAAGGTGCAAACAGCAGCTGTTCTCAAGCTGAACCACTTTAATTTGGATTTTTAAATAATTTGACAAACGATAACTCTTTTTTTCCAGGCACATGGATAACTACCGCAGCTTATCAAAAGTTTCACAGTCCTAAAATTAGTAGTCAGAGCAAAAGAGAGAATGAAATACAAATGTAAGTTTGTCTGGCTGAGAGCCAGTTTCAAACTCACATGTCCTACTCTTTAACAGTAAAACAATCTTTTGGAAGAGTTCCAATGGAATCGCTCAGTAAAAGTTCACACATTCAAATTCTAGTATTGTTATTCATGTTTTAGAGTTCAGTGACAAGGTGAGCAAAGTCTAACTGAAGACAAAGCTGAAAGGAGGCTATTTTCTTTAATTGCTTATTCTTTTGTTAAGTATTAAAGTTCTGAAATATTTAACTGCCAACAGTTTCTTTGAGGATTCCTGGTTTAAACTGGTCAACTAGTTTGAACAAAGAATATATGAGCATATAATACTCTATTACCAACATAATAGGGAAATACTCTGTACTAAAGTGGAAGCATAGTATACTGGAATATCAACTAAAATTCTCAATTATCAGACCAACTATCATTGAAAAAGTTGTGGTATTTCATAGAATAATTCACACTGGGAGGCATCACAGCACATCTAACCCAGCCTCCTGCTCAAAGTGCTGAATTCAGACCAACTTGCTTAGGGTTTTGGTTAGTCTTGTCTTAAAAACTGGAAAGGATGTAGATTTCACAACCTTCCTGTGCTATCTGTTCCAATTCCTCAGTGTCCTCATTATAATTTTTGTTTTGTAGTGACAAATCAGAAGATCACCTCTTTGAAATAATGACCATATGTACTTCCATAAAGGGCCTGGCTCTGCCTTCTAAATAATCAATTAGGTATCTATCATGTATGAGTTAGCTGATTTATGACAGAGATCCACTGAGCTTTCTGTTTGTCCAAGGCTATGCAGAGCCAGTTCTCTCAGCCTCTCCTTATGTGCTCCAAGCCCTTTGTTTTGCTGGCTCTTCACTGAACTAGCTTCCATTTACTCAATTTTGGTTTTGGGGAACCAAAAATAGATAGGGCATATCCAATGTGGTGTTCTAGGGAATGCTGAATACTGGCAAACTACTGTTCCTCTGTTCATAAAGCCTAGTATGCTGCCAGCATTTTTCACTGTCAGTGAAGACTGATATGCTGACTCGTATCTGTCAGCAAGTGCAGGTCCCTTTCAGCAGAGCTGCTTTCCAGGCAGTTGGTCCCTATCCCATGCTGTTGCAAGGTGTAAGAACGTGTATTCATCCTTGCTGAATGCCATGAGGTTCATTATGATCCATTTTACCAGGCTCTCTAAACTGCGCAGCACTGTCCTCACACACGTCAACTACTCCCCCAGTGTGATGCCACGTGAAAATTTTATGTGGATACACTTTGTCTCCTCCTCCAGGACATTGCTCAAGGTACTAAACAGGATATGTCACCGTACAGTACTCCACTTGTAACTGGTCTCTGCTACGTTTTGAGCCTGACAATCCAGCCAGTCCTCCCATCCAAACCATAACATTGCAACTCTTATACAAGATGCTGTGAAAAGCATGCTAAAACACACAAACTATTTCACTAGATTTCTTCCTATTAGGGAAGAAAACATAGGACTAAAGAAAAGCATTTCTATACATAAACCAGGAAAGTTCAAAGTTTCAGAATCTGTATAGTCCATGAAAAAAAAAACCTCATTTCACCACCCAACCAATGGAAGCCCAAAGTCATTATCCCCTTTATACACCAATGATGAAATGGGAAAGACTTCACACTGTAACAAAGCAATACAAAGAATTACTTAAATTTATTTATCAATTTAATTTATCGGTATTTCATTCACAGCTGCAACAAATCTGTTCACATCTACTTCAGGGATTTATAGCACAAATTTTTGCACAGTGACCCACAGGTGACTAGGAGCCTGGACAGTACTTGCTGAAAGTCCACACTGAATGGTTTGTCTGGTAGAGTTGGTTTTTCAACCTTATAACCTGATGAAAAATCACAAGAGAGGACAATCTAACGTATTTTAGATGTTTCTTATTTTTTCCCCACGATGATTCCTGTACCTGCCACAATGAATTCATACAACTGTACCAAGAGACATGGTTGAGGTAGCTGGTACAGAAAAAAGTGGTTCCTAACAATCTCTAACTTGTATACCTCTGACTTACAGGCCCACTGAATGTCATAAAATGAGTGAACAAGAACATTGGCACTGTTGAGCACAGTCTGAAAGAGAAAAACATTATCATTAAACATCTCTTTTCCCAGAAGAAATTATTATTACTATGCATATAGGTAAATACTCTATTCTAGCACTCAGTCACAATATTTTCATAGGCACAACACCAGGCAAATATCATAGAATGGTTTGGGTTGCAAAGGACCATCTAGTTCCAACGCCCTGCCTTGGGCAAGGACACCTTCCACTAGACCAGGTTGCTCAAAGCCCCATCCAACCTGGCCTTGAACACTGCCAGGGATGGGGCAGCCA